>ML817006.1:174794-205695 GCA_009831015.1 Picea engelmannii
CAGTATTCCAACACAAACAACATTTACATCTTAAACAAGATCAGAAAGGAAAGATGTTGCTTGGACAGGGAAGATGAAAGTTGGCTTTGGCACAGAAGAATGGGTCATATGCACTCTGAAAATCTTGCCAAAATCAGTAGAAAGGAAGCGGTAAGAGAAATGCATGAAATTTTAAAGTCCACAAACACTATGTGAAAGCACTGTCAACATGGAAAACAAACAAGAATTGAGTTTAGGACAAATGAATACTCTACAAAAAAACCATTGGAGAGTGTACACACCAATATATGTGGATCGATGTGAACAAAAATGATGAATGGTGAACAATACTTCAGGCTACTTATAGATGATTATACAAGAATGATCATAGTCCTTTTTCTCAAGAAAAACTTAGAGGTGTTTGAATGTTCCAAGATATTCAAAGAGATGGTTGAAAATGACACTGATTTGAAAATTAAGTGCTTGAGATCAAACAATAGAGGTGAGTTCACATAAAAAATATTTAGGTATTTTTGTGCATAACATGGAATAAAAATACAATTCTCAGCAGCTAGGACACCTTAGCAAAATGGAGTCATTGAAAGGAAGAAAAAAACTGTACAGGAAATGGACAAAATGATGTTGAAAGATTCCAAGTCGGGTGATATATTTTGGGTACAAGCAATACATACAGTCGTTCATATCTTGAACAAAGGAATTCTTAGAAATAACAATGACAAGACTCCATATGAACTATGGAAGGGAAGATCAACAAACGTCAAGAACTTTAGAGTGCTTGGAAGAAAATGTTACATAAAAAGAGAAGATAATAAGATTGGAAAATTTGACTCTCGGGTTGATGAAGGAATACTAGTTGGATACTTAAGAAAAATAAATGCATACAAATGATACAACCTAAGACTTGACAAAATGGTGGAAAGCATCAATGTAAATATTGATGAAATAAATGTTCTGAATACCAGAGAAGATATCAAAAATTCAAAAGAGAAGGAAGCAGAAGAAGAACTAAAAGAAGAAGAAGAGGAACCATAAGAGAATCAACTAGAAGTAGAGCAAGAAGAAACAAAATACAATCAACAATATCTCCAGACAACTTCTAAGACACCTAAATGCTGGTGTCAAAAGAATCATCCATCGAAACAAATTGTTGGGGATAAAAATGTAGGAATAGAAACCCAAAGAAGCAAACCAATCCATACACCATAACAAAGACATCTAGCATTATTATCCACGGTTGAACCAAGCATCTTTGAGGAAACCAACAATGATGGACATTGGATCAAAACCATGGAAGAAGAACTTAATCAAATAGAGAAGAATGATACATGGGAACTGTTGAATTTTCCCAAGTGGATTCAACCTTTGGTATGCACTAATACCATGTTTATCTTTTACCACTCTACTCAACACTCAATAGTTAGCTCAAAATAAAATCACTTTATCTACTAAAATCACAATTGATTAATCAACTAAACATGCAATAGAAACATGAAAAAGGAAACCAAATCAAGAACCAAATTAACACCAATATTTTCGGGTATAAACCCCTAGAATAATCCCATAGGGAAAACCATTCCAATGATGTTTTTATTAAGGTCAAATCAGGGATCCCGTAATAGGGAAATTGGCCCACTGAGAGAATTATACTCTACAAACAAACCCATAAACTCATGTGTTGTTGTATAGCCTGTTATAGCACATTTCTCGAGGCATACATGATTCACTCTCTTGTGATCTGCGCATATACATGGTTCAACCCACTATGAATTGCGTATTTGTGTAAAAAATTCATACAACAGGCTTCCTACGATCTGACTTTTTCCTGTGGCTTCTATTGACTGAAACCCACATGTGGTTGCTTCTACTATCTCTCCTCCTTAACCTGTATGACCTCTGTTATCCCTGATTTATAGGGATAACTAGGAGATCATGTCTCGAGGCCCACAAGTCCTAGACATGGAGTACCGAGAGTAGGATTTCCTTGAGCATGGACCTGGAGGGCCCATCCTTTTATTCTTTCGTCAGATTCGTCTTGTCAGCAGCAACAACATCCATCACCATCGGCTTGGTCATGTATCGAAGAAGGCTCTTTCTCCATAAGGTAATTGGTCTAGGTATCATGGTATGTGTCATTTTTTTATCATTATAACCTTTGGATATATGCATCTGACTCCTTTTATCTCTAATGACTGCTTGGATCTTATATTAACCCACTTGACCATGATTGGGGAGATTGACAGGGTGTCTTAACAAGCCTGTACCCATGGGTTTTGGTTTGCCACCCGGGGGATTTCTGAAGAGCCATCGTCCACCCCCATCATACCACCACTTTTTCATCTTATTTCCCGCTCATTTATCCCATTCTCCTTGTCCGGGCATTGGAATGACCTGTTTGTAGGGTTGCACCTTATCTTGTGGGAAGAAGGGGCTAAAGGCCCTGAAGGGAAAAACAACTGGTAAAAGATAAAATCCTAGAAATAAAACCTCGAGATGCCTCGACCAGGGATCCCCGAGAAGGAAATAAAAAGCCTCTTAGCAAGAAACAAGAGGGACCCAAAAAATAATAAACAAGACCTAGCCAAGAGGATAGGGGGTCTCATCACGAGCCAACCTATTAGGTTCATGGGTACCTAACAGTATGATATTGCCATTATCTGGTTACCACGCTAGGGAAATGACCTTTGGTTGCATGACCAAGGGAAAGGGGGTCTCATCACGAGCCAACCTTTTCATCTCTGTGAAAGTACTTGTGGGTAACACTGTTAGCTCTGGTCACCATGCCAAGGCACTGTCCTCTAGTTAGACCTTGAATAAAAAGAAAAAGAAGAAGAAAAAGCAAATAAAGAAAGAATAAAGGTAAGAACGGGCTTGGAAAAAATTGCATCCATGACGGGTACAACTTGCCTTCTACAAAGGCACCCACAGATAACATTATGCATCCCTGGCTTTCACTCTACCCATTGTCTGGAAATCCCCTAGCCACATCACATCATTTACATGGCTTGGATGAAACCTTCTTGGGAACTTCCCTTCTCTTGTGGATACTAGCCCAATAGGATGTCTTGTCCTTTTCTTCGATCTTGTATTGTTGATTTTTGTAATATCTTTGAGCTATTGAACGATATATCAAGGTTTTTATGCATATGTTTGATAATATTAATGATGAAATGTGATCGACATTTCTATGATCCCTGTGACTAATGAGCCCATGGAGGGCGTAGTTTTTTATGTACAGGACCATGCTCGATGGACATGTACCATTTTGATCGGTACACATGGGGAGATGATTAGTTCGGACCTCCATGGGGCTGAAGAGCCCATCAGATGGTTGTTGAGATCCTGTCAGAGGGGTAGAGACAGGACAGTGTTTGACCGAGGTTTTGCACCAGAGAAGAAGAGGACGTTTCACCAGAGGCACTTTGGCAGAGCCTGACCTAGGGAGAATGATCCCTTTTCAGTGGAACGTTGGCCTTGGAAGGCTCAGAGCGTCCCCATCCTTACCATGACTTCATCCAGCTTCATGGTCATTCTTGGAGGTAGACTGGGCAGCAGTGGCACGTGTGGCATGTTGAAGAAGCCCCTAGGGGGCTAACATTTTTCTCCTGGATGTCTCTTCTGCCCTAAAAGGGGCTAGCACCTCCCTTGAAGGGGATTTTACCTTTATTACAGCTCAGTTAAGGTTTTAGTTTGACAATTTAATGTAAAAACAGTATTCTGGTCTTGTCGGCCATTTTTTATGACCTAAAATTAATTAAGGTCATTGATACACTATATATTGAGGAGTTTTAGCCTAATTTTAACATAACACATCACTCACTCTCCTAATGAAGTCTGATTTTTTCACCCTATTAGGATTATTGGCTATTTTGAGGAAGGCGCACTTGTTTGCAGAGGAGATTTTTGGCAATTTATGGTGTTTTTCTTGAAGGAAGGTTTACAACTAGGGCTTGCATGTTATTTTGTTAGTGATTTGTAAGTATTTTTCTGCAAACTTCTTGATTGAATGGTTGTAGTTTAATTTCTTGCATTTATTTATGAATATTGTTGAATCAAAACCCTAGGGGACAAACACACAAGTAGGTCGTTGTCTCATGTCCCCTGATGGAAAAACCTTTTAGCCATTGAAGAAGAAGAAGAGAGCCTAGCCATTGCTACACTCTTTCTTTCTTCTTCCCTTAAGCTAGTCGTACCTTTAAACTTCAAGAGGAAGAGGACGTCCCAGGCCTAGGTTATCTACACCTAGGGCCATTTTTCTTTTAGGGTTTGATGAAAGAGCCTTGCCTTTGCAACACTCTCCCTCTTTAAACTCTATTGCCTTGATTTTACTTGTCTTTGAGCTAGCTGATTTCCAGGAAGGAGGAGAGATCATGAGGCCTTGCTTAAGCAACAACAGAGTGAGCCTCTCTCCCATAGGGTTCTATCTTTAAGGCCCTACTATTGCAACACCTTGAAACCTTTCCCTCTTGTCCTTTGAATCTCATCCCCTTCAACTTGTGCATCCTTCACCTTTTGACTCCATAACCCTAGGCACTGATCTTTAGCCTCCAACGTTGAAGTGAAAGTGATTAAAACAACTCTCAAACTCTTATAAATTGAAACCCTAACTAAACTACTAACCCTAAAAAGATGACGTCATCCTTGGTTATTCCATCTTGACGCAACAAGTTCTCTTTATAGGCAATTGGATGATGGTTTAAAGCATTTATTGAATAAGGGATTGATTAGATATATTGATTGCTATAACATCTTGATATTTATTGGTGAAGTAACATTATTTCATTGCTATATTAACAAACATTGACTTCGTCAATATTTATTATCGCAATTGCTTATACATTGATATCAGATATTCTATTGAAGTACTAACCCATTGAATCATAACTTGCATATACATATTGGTTTGCTTTTTTCCGGGCAGGTGTTGTTCTTTGGGCCTACACTTCATTATTGGTTGTTTAGCTGGACTATCTATTTTGGTGGTGACCTGTGAAGGGGGAACTTTACTTTGACTATTAAACCTTTGCCTCTTCAAAACTTCAGGTTACCGGGGATGTCTCGCCTAGGCCTAACCTCCCTAAAGAGAAAGAACCTCCCCATCGTGGTGACATTGGGTGGGATAGGTTCCTGTTATGCCAGTTTGGCCTTCTACTTCATAGCCACTTGACCTAGCTACAAACTATGCGATACCAACCTCTAAATGGAAGTCCTTCTCCACCTATCCAAGATATTGAATCATGATCTATTAGGGACATAAACCCTCATGTAGGTAGAATAATATATTTCAATGTAATAAAGGTCAATATTAATAAGGCCTAGCAATAAGGAAGAATAAGTCCAATGTACGTAGACCCAATAGAAGCTTTCACTTCTAGAAGGATCTTCCTCTATATGGTTCTTTTGATAGACATATCTAGTATAAATAGGAGTCGAGGGTATGAGAACTTTTGTCTTGGATATTATTGTAATAGATCTCTGCTCTGCTGGAGGTTGCCCCCTTGAAGAGGCAAGTGAACATTGCTCTCAGTAATCAAAGCCCTATTTCTGGTGTTATTCTTGTATCATTTTGGTATTATTGTGGTGTTATTTTGGTTATATTGTTGTTCATCTGCCATTTCTTTCTATTTATTTCAGTTCTTCATACTTTTTTATATTTGGAATATTACAAGTGGTATCAGAGCAACTTCCTCGACAAAAAATTGTGGGTTAATTTTTTTTCAGGGTAGAGACGTATTCTGGTGTCTTTAAGCTACAAAGATCTGTTGTTACGTGCATAAACCTGCGGTCGGGGATTCATACACGTAGGAAATACAAGTGGTACTTAAGCGCACATCTGTTGGCCACCCTTGTAACCCCTGTTGGTACCCCTTTGAGTGGTAGCGCATCCGACAACACCTATATACAGATCAAACTAGATTTCCTGAATCCCTCCTTAGATAAACTGATCGACTACTTGACCGTTATAGTGCCACTGAGAACATCACTCGGGAATATACTCTCTAGTACTTGGGTAGTTGGGTAGTACGGATAAGGGCACAATCTAGCCTCCTTATTTGGTGCCCTGAGATATTGGGCCAAGTACTATTGTTGGACCCCGCACATATACCAAATAGCTATAGAATAGGGAAAACCCTTGTCTGTAGAACTCTTGAATACCTAACCTTTGGGAACGAAAACAAAAAACAAAACAAACAAGATCTATTGTCGTGCAACTGTGTCTCCTGCATTTGAGTGCCAAATTACTACACATTTCTTCCTGATTAAGCATTTGGGCATTTCATCACTGCAGTATTCTTCAGATCGGAGTATAACTCCACAGGTGTAAAAAAAATAAAAATATGGATCTTGTCGGCACCATTATTTGAGACCTATTCCATTGGATTTCTCTCTTCGACCTTATCGCATTCATACCTATCATTTTTCAACAATTTTTTTTTTGTGTGTGACTCCACCCGCCCCTTTTCGGTTCCCTCATCATCATGGCCCATACCCATAGCCAAGACTTAGAATCTCTCTTCAACACCTTACAGTCTAATTTCACAGAGACCCGACACGAAGTGAGACAACTCAGTGCCAATATTGCCACCATCAATAAAAACATGCACTCCTCCATCATCGCCTCAATCGAGGAACTAAAACAAGACCTCAAAAAAGACATTATGACCTAGCTTGAGTCTGTCACTACGATGATTTGTACCAAGCTTCACACCCCTGCATATCCTCCCTTATCTGACCCACCTTTGCATATTGAAGGTGAAACTTCCTCTCATTCCCAGAATTTTCAGCCCCATCACTTTCAGCGTGACCTACGCCTTCCGCGCGTGGATGTGACCAAATTTGATGGCTCAAATCCCACTGGATGGGTAACTCAAATGGAATATTATTTCTCTTTATACGACATTATGGATGAGTTGGCCAAACTCCGGTATGGTGTTCTCCATCTAGATCAAGAACGTTGGCAATGGTGGCAATGGAGAAAAATTGTACACCAAGGGTATGTTGCTTGGACACACTTTGTGGCAGAGATTTATGAACGCTTTGAAACTGACACCAACCATTTAGGCCGTTTGAAAAATTTGAAACAATCTGGCATAATGGAAGACTTTATAGCTACTTTTGAGTGATTGTCTTTTGTACAGAGGGCATGTCTGATGCTTTTATTCGAGAATGTTTTATCAGTGGCCTCAAGGATGAGATTCGTGCCCATGTCCTCATGGCTCGTCCTCAGAGTTGGGTGGAGGATAATAAAAGAGATAAGGAAGAACAAAATGTTGTCTCTTCTCAAAACCGAAAAACCTCTTTTATTCCTCGCACTAAACCAGTAAATCCCACTCCTCCTTCTACTCCACTAAAGATCCAAAAATTGACCAGGGGCGAAATGGTTGAACGCCAACTCAAAGGCCTTTGTTATAATTTTGATGACAAATATTTTCTGGGACACAAGTGTAAGGAATTTTTTTTTTTATGTCCATCTCAGAGGATGTTTCGGAAGAGGATTTTGAGGCTCCCCTAGTTGTGTCTATGTCACCTGAACCCACTGAAATAACCCCTCCCTTAGGCCCTCCCAAAGTAGAACCAGTCATTTCCCTAAATTCTCTCACTGGCTTCTCTGCTCCCCAAACCCTCAAGCTAATTGGTTACATCAAGCATAGGAAGGTCATCATTCTTGTTGATAGTGGAAGCACCCATAATTTTAATCATCATCGCATTGCCCAAGAAACTGATTTCTATATCCGTGCAGTCAATAATTTCCAAATCATGATTTCCAATGGTGGGTCCATGAAATGTGGAGGGCATTGTGAAAATGTGTGTCTCAAAATTGGTTACTACCACTTGAAATATCATATGTTTGCTATCGACATGGGTGGTTGTGACATTGTCTTGGGTGCAGAATGGCTAAGGACTTTGGGTCCCATTCTCATGGATTTTAAGGAATTAACCATGCAATTTGACCAAGAGGGAAAGAAATATAAGTTCCAAGGCATCACTGTTGGTTCCCCAGAGATCATTAGTTCCCATCGCATGGAAAAAATGCTCAAAAAAGGTCATTCTGGCGTTATTGCCCAACTCCATGCCATACAAGAAACTAAGACACCCTATGTGCCGCAAGACCTCCAATCCATCCTCTCTAAACATCAAGTAGTTTTTTCCACTCCCCAGGGACTCCCTCCTTCCCGTGGTGTTCATAATCATTCCATTCCCCTTGTCTCAGGAATCATTCCTCCCAATATCCATCCCTATCATCACCCCTTTTTCGAAAAAAATGAAATTGGGAAAATGGTTCAAGAAATGCTCAACGCATGTGTTATCCTCCCTAGTACGAGCCCCTACTCTTCTCCCATGGTCATGGTCCTTAACAAATAAGGTTCTTAGCGCATGTGTCATGACTTCCGCACCCTCAACAAAATCACCATTAAAGACAAATTCCCCATTACTGTCATTGATGACCTCTTGGATGAATTGAGTGGCACCCAGTTCTTTACTAAACTTGATATTCATTCTAGCTACCACCAGATCCATATGAAAGAGGCAGACATTCCTAATACTTCCTTTATAACTCATGAGGGCCACTATGAGTTTTTGGTCATGCCCTTTGTCTTGTGTAATGCTCCCTCCACTTTCCAAAGCCTTATGAATCATGTATTCTATCCTTTTCTCCGTCATTTTGTCTTAGTTTTCTTTGATGATATCCTCATCTATAGAAAAACCTAGACAAACCATATTGCTCATGTGGATCGAGTTCTCCATTTACTCTCTCAGCACCAACTTTCCCTGAAACAATCTAAATGTGCTTTTGGCGTGTCAAAAGTCGAGTACTTGGGTCATGTTTTTGGCAAGGCCAGCATCAGAGTGGATCCTAAAAAGATTGAAGCTATGCAATATTGGCCTCACCCAAGGACTCTCAAAAGTTTGCATGGATTTTTGGGCTTAACAGGTTATTATTGCAAGTTTGTTAAGAATTATGGAAATATTGCAGCACCTCTCACTGCACTCCTTAAAAAAAATTCTTTCACTTGGACCCCAACGGCTGCTCAGGGTTTTCAAACCTTGAATATGGCCATGTGCACCACTCCAGTCCTGGCCCTTCCTGATTTCACAAAGACCTTTGTCCTAGAATGTGATGCTTCAGGGAAAGGAATTGGCATTGTCCTTATGCAAGAGAGTTGGCCTTTGGTCTTTACCAACAAACAACTGTCTGTGTGAAATTTGGGAAAATCAATCTATGAAAAGGAAATGTTGGCTATTATGCATGTTGTTGATCTTTGGCGCCCTTATCTATTAGGGAAACATTTCAAAATTAATATAGATAATCAAAGCCTCAAGTATTTTCTGGAACAACGCATTTCCTCCCAGAGCAACAAATATGGGTGACTAAGATCTTTGGATATGATTATGAGATCATTTACAAGAAAGGAAAAGGCAATGTGGTTGCTGATGCACTTTCTAGAAAATATGAAGATGAAGAGTCCCTTTTTTCTCTCTCCTTCATTGTACCATATTGGCTCCAAGATGTTCGCCAGGAATGGCTACACGATCCCAAAAGTTCGCATCTGATACAACAATTAATGCAATCCAATTCTCAAGTTTCCCCAGGGCAGCCTTGGATCCATGATGAGCTTCGATACAAAGGCCATTTGTATTTAAGTAAACAATCAAAACTTAAATCCATGGTACTTTCTGAGATTCATGCTACACTCACAGCTGGGCACTCTGGGTTTACCAAAACCTATGACAGGGTCAAATGTTCTTTTTTTTGGGATGGTATGAAACACGACGATCACAATTTTGTGGTTGAATGTGATGTGTCTCAACACAACAAGGGATAAATAGTCAAATCTCCTAGCACACTACAACCGCTTCCGATTCCACCTACTATTTGGCGGGATATCTCTATGGATTTTATTGTAGGCTTACCTAAATCGGGCAATAAATCAATCATCATGGTGGTAGTTGATCATCTTTCCAAGTATGCTCATTTATGTGCTCTTCAACACCCATTTACAACATCCACTATGGCTCAAATTTTCATGGATCAAGTCTTCAAGCTTCACGACATGCTGCATTCTATTGTTTCTGATCACAACCCAACTTTCACTAGCAATTTTTGGCAAGAATTTTTCAAGCTACAAGGCACCCAATTTCATCTCAACACAACTTATCATTCCCAGACTAATGGTCAAACTGAAGTTGTCAACAAGTGTTTGGAAATATATTTGAGGTGTTTTTCCTTGGAAAGGAAAAAACCAGTGGGCTCAATGGTTACCACTAGATTAATGGTGGTACAACACTTCATACCATACAACTACCTGCATGGCTCCTTTTGAAGCGGTATATGGACAAAATCCACCTTCAGTTCTCTCATATTTGCTAGGTGTCTCGAAGTTTCAGGCGGTTGACCAAACACTTACAGTTTGAGAGGCTATTCTCCATACCCTTAAAGATAATTTGGTCATGGCCCATAATCACATGAAGCAACAAGCAGATCAAGGTCGCTCTAAACATCAATTTGCAGAAGGGGATCAGGTGTTTCTTTGACTGCAACCTTACAAGAAAAATTCCCTCAAGACTGACCATTGTTAGAAATTGGCGCCCAAATTTTATGGTCCTTATACTGTTCTCAAGCATGTGGGACAAGTGGCCTATCTGTTATCTTTGCCTAGTCATTCTAAGTTCCATCATGTTTTTCATGTTTCTTGCTTAAAGAAGGTGATTGGAACTAAGTGCCAAACTCAAGCCAATCTTCCCGAGTTGGATGAAGAAGGCTCCATTTGGCTACAACCACAAGTAGTTTTGGACCAGCGTGAACGTCATCTACATCAATGAACCATCAAGGAAGTGTTAGTCTAGTGGAAAGATACAACTCCAGCAGATGTCACTTGGGAACCAGCTACCATTCTGCAACAATTTCCACATCTCAAGCCTTGAAGACAAGGCTGTTTTTAAGGGGGAGGACATGTTAGGGACCTAACCCCTCACGTAGGTAGAATAATATATTTCGATGTAACAAAGGTCAATATTAATAAGTCCTAGCAATAAGGAAGAATAATTCCAATGTAAGAAGACCTAATAGAAGCTTATACTTCTAGAAGGATCTTCCTCTAGATAGTTCTTTTGATAGACATATTTAGTATAAATAGGAGTCAAGGGTATGAGAAATTTTATCTTGAATATTATTGTAATAGAGCTCTACTCTGCCAGAGGTTGCCCCCTCAAAGAGAAAAGTGAACATTGCTCTCAGTAATCAAAGTGTTATTTCTAGTGTTATTCTGGTATCATTTTAGTATTATTGTGGTGTTATTCTGGTTATATTGTTGTTCATCTGCCATTTCTAGCTATTTGTTTATGTTTTGCATACTTTTTTATATGGAATATTACATGATCCTTCTTGATCCAACCCTCTTATCAATATTTGGACGAAATATCTTCACGCAACCTGTGAGATCTCCTCACTCTAGTGTAAGAAAAATTCCTTCTTTTCTCCTACACTCCTCACACTAGAAAAAGTCCTTATTTTCTATCTACAACCTTGGTCTCTCACCAAAGTATCTCGACCTCGACCTCTCGTCAAAATTCTCCACTTTGATCTCTCATCAAAAGAGACTTCCTCTTAAAGTCCTGATTGGGTCGACTCCCTCAACATAAGTGTCTTCCTCCTTCTCCTAGTCTTTCTTTAATAATCACGAGTTACAATATATTTCTAATCTTCAAAGCGATCTACTATTGAGATTACTTCTCACACTCACTTAAGATTTATATTACATGCTGCATGCTATGCATGTTCCTTAAATAATTCAAGTCACTAATAAATACAATTTTACTTTAATTAATTCCTTTTAACTGAAGTAAACTCAAGACTATAAGATTCTTTGACGACTTCCACATGCTAGACACATGCCAATGTGGAAGTGTCTATTCGATGCTACCACCAACATCAACATGAATTGGTTCCAAGACCTAAGGAAAAAAAAATGATTAGTACACAATGGGTGTTTAGAAAAAACTAAACAAAGATGGATAGGTAACCAGAAACAAAGAAAGGTTAGTATGTAAGGGATATGCTCAAGTTGAAGGAATAGATTTTGAAGAAACCTTTGCTCTTGTTTCCAAAATGGAAGTAATCAAAATGATATCGGCCTATGCATTTTCCAAAAGAATCACATTCTATCATATAGGCATAAAATCAACATTTCTAAATGGTGAATTAGAAGAAGAAGTCTACATCAAACATCTATAAGGGTTTATACTATCAGAAAGGGAAGATTTTGTTTGTGAATTGAAGAAAGATCTATATGGACTCAAACAAGCCCCTAGATCATGGCATTCAATATTGGACAAGTACTTACAACAACAAGGATTTAGAAAGGGCAATGCAGATAGCAATCTCTACATAAAAGTGGATCTCGACAACATACTTATCATTGAAGTATATGTGGATGGCATCATCTTTGGAAGTAATGATGATAGGTCGAGTCATAATTTTTCCAAGGACATGCAGAGTGAGTTCGAAATGTCCCTACTTCGTGAGTTTATTTTCTTCTCGGGACTCCATATATCTCAGTTAGATGAAGGTATCTTCATCTTCCAAACCAATTAGATCAAATAAACATTGAAGAAGTTTGGAATGGAAGATTGTAAACATGTAAGTACTCCTATGGTGACTGGTTACAAGTTGAGAAAAGATAATGAATCTAAAGAGGAAGATTAGAAAATCTATAGATCGATGATTGGAAACCTACTATATATGACCACCTTAAGACTAGATGTGATGTAAGCAGTTGGACAGGTTGCAAGATTTCAAGAAGCATAGAAAGAAACCCATGTTATGGTAGTAAAGAAGATATTTAGATAACTCAAAGGAAAAACATAATTTGTTTTATGGTATCTAAAAGGGAATGAGTTGACTATGGTCATCTACACAGATGCAGATTGGGTAGGAAGAATTGATGATAGAATAAGTACTAGTGGAGAAAATTTCTACATGGGTGATTGTTTTGTGTCCTGGTTGAGCAAGAAGGAGTATTTAGTATCGTTGTCCACAACATAAGAAAAATATATTACATCAATTGCATATTGCACTCAGGTCCTCTGGATGAAGCAAACCCTACAATACATACAAGTAAAATATGACGAGTCTTTTTCAATATTTTGTGACAATACTAATGTTATAAGCATCTCCAAGGATTCAGTGATGCATTAAAAAACCAAACATATTTCTATCAAGTTCCAATTTCTATGGGATAAAGTCACAGAAAAGAATATCAAGTTGGAGTACATTGGGACAAAATAATAGATTGTAGATATGTTCACCAAACCTCTCCCAAGGGATACCTTTGAGTATCTTCAACAAAAACTAGGAATAGTTCTTTCCCCACATTGATCCACATGACATTTTGCAAAGAAGATGGGGGGCAAAAAATCATCAAGGGGAGTTACCCTTTTCCATTGATGTCAAATGGGGAGAGAAATATCAAAATCATGAATACAAGAGGAGAAATGATCACAATGGGAGTATGAGTGTTGCCATCAATGCCAAAGGGGGAGATTGTTGGAAAATTGGTTTTCATTGATGTCAACCATAGAAGAAGCCTCTAAGTAGGTCCAGAAGCCCTAGAAGTGATGGGTTTATTTGAAGGAGTCTAGAAAGTGGCCCCCTTATGGAATATCTCTAAGTATGGACCTCATATAAATAGGCTTTGAAGAAGCCTACAATAAGCCCTAATTTTTAAGAAAAGAAGTTACAATGTATGGTCAAGAAACCCTCAAAATATGATCAGGAAGCCCCAGAGGTGTGGTCATGGAGCCCAGAGTTGATTGAAGAAAACGAGTATGAAGGACATTTAAAGTGCATGCAAAACATCCATGGGTTGATATTCCTCATCAAGCCATTTCAAATGGTAGGTTGCATGCCACGTGGTTCCTCACGGTTGAGGATATATGCCCTCTTAAATATGATCATGTAAAATTCCCCCCTAAACGGTTGCAAACAAGAAGTTATAAGTCGGCCCCAAAATAAAGTAAAGGAGAAAAATGGTTGCAAACAAGAAGTTATAGTTCGACCCTAAATACAAGTAAAGGAGATACTTGGAAGAGTATAAATACATATCAATAGCCTCTCATTTTCATCAATGAAGCTTGTGATCTCTTAGCGCAAGTGAAGTAGCAGAGTTATGAAAAGGAGGGAGTTCTCAAAGTTGAAGATGTGAGAAGGGTTGTCAGGAAACCCTATTTGAGGTGACCCCCATGGTTCAAGTATAGGGTGTCCCACGAGGACCTCGTTGGTTGTCCAAGACTCATCACGTGAGGCCTCACTCATTTCCCAGTCCAGTCTCCCATGGTTGAGTAAGGGTTTGACGAAAATGTTCTTTTCTTGATGTTGAAGTTGAGGAATGTGTGATGATATAAGATCTCATGCACTAGGGTTTTCACATAATGAAAGGTATATTTTTCTATATGTCTTTGAGGAACATCTTGGAAGTTTTGGTACATGCTCGAGGCATATCTTGGTGATTTTGGGCATATGATTTGGGGGACATTTTGGAGATCTTGGGATAAGCTTTATGTGGTTAAATCAGTTTTGATAATGATGATGTATCTGTATCAGTGACATGTTTATTATCTTATTTATATTTAACGGAGGAAGGAAGGGGAAAGGAAAGGGATTTGGAGCCTCCTTCTAGTTGAAGCTGGAGAATTTAGGGAGTTGTATCTTCCTTTAGGTTGGATCCTGTAAACCAGGGGGTTGGTGCCTGCTTCCAATTGGTGTTGGATAATTTTTGGAAGTTGGTGCTTCTAGTGGATTTAATCTTCTAATACATTAAAACGTATTATGTGGTTTTCTCCCATTTGGGTTTCCAAGTAAAATTCTTCTGTACTTTGTATCTATGGTTATATGTTTATGATATATTGAATGCAATCATTAGTGATAAATTGTTGATAACTTAATGTTTACATGTTGTGATTAAAAATGGTAAAAAGTGATTAATATTGATTCACCCCCCCCTCTTAGTATTATTGAATATTCAAACAATATCCTCCTCTTTAATCCTCACCTAATGGTATCCTAACCTGAGGTTAATCTTGGAGAATATATTTGCATCTTCCAATTGTCAATCAAAAAGATCATCTATCCTTGGAAAATGATACTTGTTCTTCGCAATCATCTTGTTCAGTTTCCTGAAATCAATGCATAGCCTCAAAGTTCCATCCTTGTTCTTCACAAATAGTACCGTGACACCCCAAGATGACACACTAGGGTGTATATACCCCTTCTTCAAAATATCTTTAAGCTACATTTCCAATTCCTTTAGTTCTGGTGTACTCATCCTATAAGGAGTCTTGGACATTAGGGATGCTCCAGACATCAAATTAATAGAGAAGTCAATATCTCTCTTGGGTGGAAACCCCAATATTTCTTTCAATACATCCTCAAATTCTTTTAGGAATACATGGTCTTCAATGCTTGGAACTTTATCTTTAGGTTTATCTTCCATATGTGTTGCATCCTTTCCTGAAGCTTCTTTTTAGTTGCATCTTTTCTTGAGGCTTCTTTTCAGCTGCAAGACCACGTGGTTCCTCACGGTTGAGGAGATATGCCCTCTTAAAGATGATCATGTAAAATTTCCCCCTAAATGGTTGCAAACAAGAAGTTATAATTCAACCCAAAAATCAAGGAGAAAAATGGTTGCAAACAAGATCTTATAGGTTGGACCTAAAGACTAGTAAAGGAGATACCTTGAAGAATATAAATACATATCAAGATCCTCTCATTTTCATAAAGGAAGCTTGTGATCTCTTAGCACAAGTGAAGTAGCGTAGTTGTGCAAAGGAGGGAGTTCTCAAAGCTGTAGATGTGAGAAGGGTTTTTTGGAAACCCTATATGAGGTGACCCTCGTGGGTCAAGTATAGGGTGTCCCACGTGGACCCCGTTGGTTGTCCAAGACTCGTCATGTGATCCCCTGTGCATTGGTCAGTCTAGTCCTGTGAGATTGAGGAAGGGTTTGAAAAAGATTCTCTTTTCTTGATGCTGAAGTTGAGGAATGTTTGAGGATCTGATATCTCATGCACTAGGGTTTTCACATGATGAAAGGTTTATTTTTCTATATGTCTTTGAGGCGCATCTTGGAAGTTTTGGTACATGCTTGAGGCATATCTTGGTGATTTTGGGCATATGATTTGGGGGAAATTTTGGAGATATTGGCATAATATTTGTGTGGTTATTGTGGTTAAATCGGTTTTGATGATGATGATGTATCAATATCAGTGACAGGTCGATTCTCTTATTTATATTTAAGGGAGGAAGGAAGGGGAAAGGAAAGGGGGTTGGAGACTCCTTCCAGTTGAAGATGGAGAATTTAGGGAGTTGTATATTCCTTTAGGTCGGAGCCTGTAAACCATGGAGTTGGTGCCTCCTTTTAGTTGGTGATGGAGAATTTTTGGAATTTGGTGCTTCCGGTGGATGTAACCTCCCGATACATTAAAAAGCGTTTTCATGGTTTTTTCCCATTTGGATTTACACTTAAAATTCTTGTGTATTGTGTATATATGGTTATATTTTATGATATCTTAAATGCAATCATAAGTGATAAATTGTTCAGAACTTAATGTTTGCATGTTGTGGTAAAAAATGGTAAAAAGTTCCTAATATTGATTCACCCCCTGTTACAACAAATTTTTCCTCACCCCATGCAACTTGCTTGGATGGCATTTCCATTTCCCTATCCATACTTGAAGTCCCTTTTTGTACATTCTAGAGCCAAAAAGAGTATTTTTCCACATATACGTGCCCTATCAGTTAGGAAACAATTGTATACGTTGGTTTCTCCACTAGACTCCATGTACATCGGGTTTGGTGCTCAAAATTAAAAATTATGTTGGGTTTCCATGCCATGTCACGGGATCCATGATCCTTGACCTTCCATATACTAGAAACGTTCCAACTTGGCCCTTCAATTCCATTTGAAGGCTATAAATTGAGCCATATCCAAGACTTGAAAAGGAGAATTCAACTTTGAGAGCAAAGACACTCTAGAGAAATTTCACTTCATATTGAATCTGCATCCCTTTATCCTTGAAAGTATGAACTCATTGTTCAACCCCCAAGCTATTCATTCTTTTTGATGGAGAACCTCATTGTCTCCTTTATATGAGCTTGCCTTTGGTGGAGGCCCAACTGGAGGGAATTAGTTTCTCGGTTTTGATATGTGCCAGTATAGAAGTCTGTCACATATATACTTATGTTGATTATTTTAATAGAAACACTCTTTTCTCATCCAATTGATATCTTGCAAATATTTGAATTATTATTCCATGGGCATATTTGTCATGAATGTAATGGATTATGATAATTTATATGATAAAACTATATATCACCATATGCTTGCATATCTTGGTTGTTGAGGACAAGTTGCAGGTATAAGGCTTTGACATTCTGGGTTCATTTTGAGCTGGTTTCCCCTGAGAATTATTCTTGAAGATTGGTGATTTTTCCCCTTCTTCCTATACTCCATATTACCTTTATTTTTATCTTCCCAAGCCTTTTGTAAATTTGGTCTTCCTTTATGTTGATCATAGAGGCACTTGGATCTCCTTATTTCTTCATCCAATGTCTTGGGATCATCATATTGTATCTTGTCACTGAAAATTGATGAAAACCCACTCAGGAACCTTTGAATCTTGACATGTTCATCCTTTATGAAATCAAAATACTTCAAAAGCTTTAAGAATATCCTCCCATACTCATCCATGGTCATACTCCCAATCTTGAGTTCAAATAACCCCTTCATCTTCCTATCAGAATAACGCTTGGTCAGGTATTTCTTTTAAAAATGTTTTTTGAACTGCCTCCAAGTGCGTTTCTTCTCTTCAATGTGTTGTACTTGCACAAGTTGGTCCCACCACATTGATGATTTCCCCTTTAGTTGATAAATTACAATTCTTCCTTCTGCCTGTGAGGAGTAATTATGTAATTGAAAATATTTCCTCATCCCTAACAACCAAGTCTTAATGAATTCCTTGGTGAGTGATGATGGTGTCTACTGGAACTTCCGTATTCTCCTATTCTGGCATGAGATCTATGACTTTTTGACTTGCTTGATTTTGTCTCTTTGTCCATTTTCTTCTCTATTTTGTCCAAGATCTGCAATATCTTGATGTTGAATCCATATTGTTTCTCCTTAGATTTCATAAGCCTCTCTTTTTCAGCTTTATATCTCTGAACATATCTTTGCAGACTCTTTAAAGTCTCCACCAAATTCATGATTTTCTCTTTTCCTTCTCCATGCCCATTTGATTTTTTCTCTCCATTATCCATGCTAACATACAACCCCCCATGACTTCATCATCATGGTTGTAATTTATCTGCGCATATTCCATGTTCTATATGTTCCCTTAATTTTTCAAAATGTGCATGCAATAATATTTGTTAGACAAATCAACTCAACAAGTCTATTAAATTATGCACCATTCTTCCCTTTAAGTGCACCCTTCATCTGGTGAACTTAATTCCAAACACCCAATATTTTGGAAATTTGATAGAAGCCCAATTAGGTTTCCTCGTGTTCATATTTTGAGCAATCTAACCAATTTTCACCTTCATCCAACATCCAGGCTGTTAGTTACATCCTACTGAAGTTTTGACTATTTTCCCTTTTTTGCCCTAAATGCTACAAGAATCTTCCTTGCCATCCTGTACACTTTTAGGTACCTAGACTTGCAATTATGGCTCCACAGATGTCTTCTATGGTTCATGATATTTCCATAGACTGGTCTAGTTCCTTGAATTATTCTGAGAAACGAGTTATGCCTTTAAGAAGTAAATTGGTATTGAGATTTACCTTGTGTGGTTTCAACTGTAACTTTCTCATATGAGCTCCATTTTGCGAACAATTTAGCTTGTTTGAAATGTCTCTCTGAGTTCTTTCATTTAAGTTACAAAGACTCTATGTGGTTCCTAGGAATTTTTGAGTCCCAAAAATTAAAACTCCTAAAAATGATGTTTAGGAACTCAAAAATGCCTTGCAAGATTATGACCTTCAAAAATACACATTTTTGGCCGAAAATCATTGGTTTTTTGTTGCGATATACCGCCAAATTGACTTCGTGTGCATCAGTTCTAAATTATACACCCATATTCAGCACATGCAATTTCTACATGCACAATGCCAAAATGTAGTGCATGCATCGTGCACCCATAATCCATGCACACAACATTTACAAAACACATCAATATCTAGTCCACATTGTTTTTTTTTTGCCACAAACCAATATCCAATGTGCACAAATTTTATACTACGCACTAATATCTAGTGAGCACAACTTATGCACCATGCACCAACATCCAATGCATACAACTTCTACACCATGCACCAATATCCGGTGCATGCAACTTCTACACCATGCACCAATATTCAGTGCACACAACTTTTGTGTCGCACCCAATATCTAGTGCGCACAAATTTTGTGTCACACACCAATATTCTGCATGCATCACAAGATCCATACCATGCAATGCCAATTTTCAGTGCACTCACACTACGCACCCATACTCCCTATGCACCACCAATTCTACTTCCGCACGTCGTGAATATTTAACGTGCACACACTACGCACCAATATTACGCGTGCACCAACAATTATGCACTATGCATCACCATAATTCATTATGCATGCATTGTGCACCATCACTACACACGTGCCACAGTCTCTGCACCAAATTTTTATTGTGCACACCCCGTGCACCAATATTTTACATGCATCAACAACTCTGCATCGCGCAACGCCAAATTTTAGTGCGGACACCCCGCGCACCAATATTTCCCACACATTGTCAATACTTAATGCACACAAATATTTTCTATGCTTAGATGATATTTCCATAATTCCAACTTGCAACCATCACGACCATCACGAAAATTCTCGACTCACCAATATTCATGTTGATCTCTGGCCCATACAAGTATGGTGTTGAACTAGTAACCACAATGTAACGTCCCTCGTTACCAACAACCCAAATTGTTTTCTAGGATATCACAAGGTAACGTATCCAACCCCAAATTGATTCACTCTACACAAATTGTCTTCTTCTGATACCAACTCTAGTTGCAAAAATAATTCATTGAAATAGTTGTGCGTGCGACTAGCCTTATGCCATGTGCAAAAACCGTTTCTCATTCGCATGGGCGCAACCACTATTTCCTAGCATGCATGGAGATTCAAGCCTTGGGCTGGAATCTCGTTGCCATTACTACTAAATGTTGAAGAACAATTAACATTTATTAATTGTCATGCCCTACATATGCAACAAATATGAAAAACTAACAATAACATGAAAAACCATGCATAATTACATACAATTATCAACAAATATAAATAACATAAACATACACACAATAAACAACATGCCAACACATGTAAAGGAATACTTATCTTTTTCTATAATTCACCAACTACATGCAGACCTCAGTTGTTCCTCCAAGCCATAGAATTTGTTGTTCATACACTCTCAATAGCAGGTCACCCTCGAACTGGGGCTATGACTCCACTAGGGAAAAGGTTCCTAATCCAAATAAGGTCTAACCCACAAAATAAAACAACATAGGCTTAGGCACACACTCCAACAACAGTTCCCATCTCACAACCTCTCATTACCCACAGCCTATCCCACCCAAGGAAATGTACCCCCATCTCTGCTCAACAATCCTTTAGGATGTCCCACTTCCCTTGTAGTTCTTCAACAACAAGTTGACTAGGAATTCTCATCCCAACAAGGACAAGTGAAAATTGGAAGAATGATGATGATAACCAATTACACTAAGTTCCCCACATTTTATTGCATGTTCCTATCTTAACACCTGTCAATTTAGGAAATGCCTTTGAATCCACTTGGTAATTTGTTCCTCTCACTTAGGAACTTATAATAGAATTATAATATAAAGCTCATGACTTAGGAATAATATTATTGTATTCTTTGACTTAAGCCCCAATGACTTAGCCCCTTTCCCTTAGCCCCCGTTTCCCTCTTGTGGAGTCCTAGCTCCCATACTCTTTCGTCTGACTTGGTCTGTAGAACTGATGTATTTTATTAATAAAAACAAGTGTGATTACATATTGTATTTGTTTAATATTGTTGGCCTAAATCACACAGGCACTATGGCATCAAAATGTGTACACACACACACACACACACACACACACACACACACACACACACACACAAAGGAACTCTGGCCCAAAACATCTTGACTCACCATCCTATAAAACATATGTACATTTACAACTTGTGGTCCATCCTAGGGGTATTAAAAAAAACACACAGCGAAAACCGAAATTTAAACACTGTTTTGAGTTTAGATTTGGAAAATTTTAAAAAGTACAAAATGTCATGGAAAACTCAGATATTTGTGTGATATGTGACTGTGTCCTGATCTTATTCTTAGTTTCCAAAGGAAATTGAGTTATGTTCTCTACTCTTTTTTGGATGGGTACACAAATGGTACATAGCATTCCATTTGCATAAAATATTTCTATATGTCTTAGATTCTTTGTTGCAGTTGAGCTTAAGGAAACTTGGTTGAATTCATTTGACTCTAGACTACTGTAATGAGTTAATTGCATGAAAGTTTAGAGACATTGGGCTCCATCTCATAGCGTGAGAAGTGCTATGTTCTCACCCAAATTGTGAGATTCATTTAAATATGAACTCTGTTTGGATAAATTGGTAGTTTTTGTCCACAATTGCTTGTTGAAAGTCCTTTATTGGTCTTGTCTCATTGCTTTAGATAAATGATCAACCAATTATCATGGCTTGAAAGTGAACACATTGAATTCAAAGTATGGTCTCAAGGATCCATCAATGTTCATTTCAATTTGGGAAGATTTTATTATTGTTATCGGATTTTGAAGAATGTTATTGTCTAGTAGGTGGGAATGTAATAATAGAGATTTACTACATTTTTTTTTAGTTAGTAAGTCATCCAATTGTGAATCAAGTTTGTTGATTTTTGAAGACTAACTCTCTCCCTCAAAACGTTTTATTCTCAAATAATTTATGGTAGAAATGGATTTTCTATATGGGATATGTTGTAATTTCTCTTTCCTTTACCACAAAAAAAAAACTATCTAACAAAGTTGATTCTGATTATGGGTAGCATATTTCACATAAAATTGTTTCTTTGTTGACTCCATGGTTGGGAATGGTAACATAAATCAGTCTTAACTTTTCAATAATTGTCATAGATGAATATGAAAAATGAATTCCTCAAAAAAAATGGTTTGAACATTAATTATATGGGTGGGAGTATAGAATCCCAATGGGCACAAATTACCAACATTTTAGGAGACTCAGATAATTCTTAGGAAAAGTTAGTGATCCCATCCTAGTTAAATGACTGATCTTAGTGGTAGAGAATTAATATTTTTACTTGATCAAGGATGACAATCAGATGTTTAGTGGAATTCCACAACTAGATATTATGGATTTGTCAATTGGCCAAAGAAACCAATCAAAATCATTGCTTCATGGGTACAACTATTGGCTTGTAGGAACATGAAATTGCTTGTGTGGCTTTGGAAATCAAACAAGTTTTATTCTGATAGATATAGTGTGGTGTAAATTCTCACATTTGAATGTGGAATTGTTTATAGTGACTGTAGTGTTAGTGTTGTCTATCATCTTAAGCTACCCGTTATTTTTGGTATATTGTTTATTCATGTTATTAAAATGTAGCAATGCAATAATTATACAAATTGGTTGTATTAATACACCCAACATGTAATAAAATGACATCTCAACTAATTATTTGACAAAATGTCTCTTATAGAGATTTTTCTTTCTTTTGATTAACTCTTTTAACAAAATTGTTCTTTAATGGAATTCTTATTCATCTATATTTCATTGGAAATTTTACTTTAGGTAGTATTGATTGTTGACCCATTGTGAGAATTAATTCAAGCCCACATATCAAAGCTAAGGAAAATGTTGTAATGTCCCCATTTTTATATTCCCATGTTCTGAAATTGGGGATAACTTTCGAGCCTTATGCCAGCTCAGACATAAGGGTGAGGTTATGTTATCGGTGAGCTCAAAGGGTTTGGAAGAGTTATATGAGGCCCATACCAATCCATTTACCATTTTTCATCATCGGGATCACTTTCGCATAGATTGTTCTTGGTTCTGCGACATTCTGACAATTCACATAAATTAAAGTTATTATTGAGCATAATTTAATTAAATGCACCAATGCTATTATTTGAATCACATTATCTAAGGGAATACCTTAATGTAATAGCTCGTTGGAACTAGAACGAAAAGGTATAAATGTTGGGATGATGAGAAAGGGACTTCTAATGTACATGAATGTCTTAGAATCCAATTAATCACTTTTCATCATTAAAAGTGAATTAATTAATTATTTAATTTCATTGGAGCGGGAAAACAATCTATTTTTAAAAGGTAACATTGAGTAATTAGGTAAAAAGGTTCCTAAGTGACTATTGAATTAATAAATTCACTTTAATTTATTAAAAGGGTAAAAGGGTTGAAAAGGGTCAACGAGAGAATAAAAGGAGAATGAGAAGTGCCCTCTCTCATTAGCCATATGGTATTTTCTAAAATTGAAATTGAGAGAGCTCTCGTGGCTTTGGCTCTTGGGACGAAAAACCCTAGAGAGACAAATATTGGTTTCTGTGGTGAGACCATCCACCCTAGCTGGTGATAGGGAAGATATCATCCGGGTTTCTTCAATGAGATTCATTTGTGGTAGAGTTTATCCATTGGCAGTTGAGATCTTTGTTGCAAAGGTTGATTTTGATCAAAGAAGGGAGATTTTGGGTTAGAGGCCGAGCATTGGGAGTGGTGGCTGAATTTTTAGAGTGTGGACCAAGTTCATCCATTTTTAAATGAGCTAGTGGTTGTGGAAGTCAATTCTTATTGTTGGGCAAGTCTCTTCCTTGGATGGTCAATTTTTCTTATGGTGGAGGCAATATTCCTTGAAAAAATGCTATCTCATCCCATATAGGTCGAGTCTCTTGCTGTAAAGACCATATCTGCTAAGAGGGGGTTAAGTTATTTATAGATAGGACACATTTCCTTATTCCCTTGCTGATTGGGTCAAACCTCTTTCTATTGGGGTGATTTATCTCTTGTTGATCGAGATTCTTGGTGTGGGAAAGTCACATTGTTTGTGAATACTATTGGAGTGTTGTTGGGGGTGAGTTGTTGTTGATAGAAGGGTTATTTTCGTAGTACCGTCATCTGCAACCTGTCTCTTAATTTTCTAAAGCTTCCATCAAAACAATTGGGCCTATTTTTCCTTATTCATGGACTTGTAACCACTATAGAAAATATACCGTGTTCCTTCCTATTATTGTTGTTATATTTTCTAACAAATTGTAATGTACTTGGTTGTCATAAAATTAATGCAATACATATCTGCAGTTGGGTATTGGTGTTTATTGAAAATCATAACGGGGTTCAGAAATGCATGTATAAATTGTGAATGATTTTTTTTGTTTGAAAACTATTGGACGTAATGTCTATGTTGACAATGTCTATGGGGATTTTACAGTGGTATCAGAGCTTCAATCTTGCCAAACTGAGGGGGTTTGTGGTTTCATGAGGCAAGGAGATAGGGAATATCTCACTTACAGAAGTAGAATAAAGTGTGAGGAATATTCGTAATATTCTTGCACAAGGGTGACAATAGTTGATCTAGGCTATGGAAAGCCATCGAAACAATGTAGGGGACAATGGAGCTAGTGGTTCAAAGAGGCAGAAAACATGATAGAAAGGACAAGATGAGGATTTTATAGATTGTTTGAGGGAATATATGGTGCTTAGTGAGGCATTTCACATAGCCATGTCATTCAAGTATTTTTTCTCCATAAAATATTTTGAGTGGTATGAACCCCAACTATCACTAGACAAGAAGGTGAAGTTGTCAAGGAAAAAGGTACTAGTTTCTTAATATTTTGATTCTTCTAAAATTGAGGATGATAACACAACAACATATAGTACACCTTTAACATTATACTATGAGTTCTATAACACTAGAGCACATGATGGATAGGTTGATGGTGCATATGGTGAAGTGTCCCAATCAACCAATGTTGAGGATTCAACATCATACCTTAGTAGTTATGCTCATGATGATTGTTGATGATTACAACTACATGAGACATCCTCTAGGACATAGACTAAGTGAGTCAGCCTGAGAGAAAGCCCATGATTTGGGTGTGCCCATGAGTTGGGTGTGTGGTTCCTCTCTGAGACGAAGAAGGAACGTTGTGTACCCATGTGTGGGGTGAGGAAGCCCATGAGTTGGGTGTTCCCATGCGTTGGGTGTGTGGTTCCTCTCTGAGACAGAGATGGAACATTGTGTGCCATGTATGGGGTGAGGAATACCATGAGATGGGTGTGTGGTTCCTCTCTGAGATGAAGATAGAATGTTGTGTGCCCTTGTGTGGGGAAGCCCATGAGTTGGGTGTGTCTTTCTCTCTAAGATGGAGATGAAATGATGTACTGGTCTCCTCTCTTGCAGAGAGTTGAGATGATGCAATACTCCAGATGATTCTCCTGTGAGACACTGTGAGAAATAGATTTGTTGATTTGGACGTGCATGTGGCTTAGCATAGGTGAACGTGATTGTAGTGGATGAGCACTAGTGAGTGTGATTCTCTTGTGAGACGCAGTGAGATAGAGATGTGGAGATCCTTGTGGCTGAGCATAGATGGGTGTGCCCCTAGTGGCTAAGAAATAGTGGGTGTATGAGATCCCTTTCTATATTTTCCAATATTCAAACTTACCTGTAACCCTATTTGTGATGTAAAGGGTATAGGTCAACCCCACCATAAAGTGAAATATAATTAATGTAAAAGATAATTGATATGATAATTATTAATTATATTGTTAGTTATTGAGGTCGGCCCTGTTGTGCCAATAGAAACTACTTTTTATAGGCTCAGTATAATATAAATAAAGGTAAATTCCCCATTGGGGAATCACAACATAAGTGTGAGTTTAGAAATTTAAGCAAGTACTTGTTCTTGAGAAAAGTGCGCACCTCTCTTGGGTGCTAGTCTTCTAGGGTTTTGTGAGCACCCTTTTGTGTGATAGGTTTATGGTGTGGTAGGTATTTCTCTTGAAGAATATAGAAAAGGATTGGTTGGGTTTGCTTCCCTTGTTGAGAATGGTTTCCCAGGATACTTCTTGTGTACTTGTGCATAGTGTTTTCTTCTTGTGATCTTGGTTGTTGCAACAAATTGTGAATGGTGAAATTGAAAATGTCTATGGTTCAAGTAAAATGCTAAAATTGGAATTAACTTCATGCTTGAGCCTATATTAATGAAAAATAAACATGGTATCAGAGCATAGGTCTTGAAGAACCCATTTCACAAGAAAATTTCAGTCATTCTCTCTCTTCTACAAAATCGTATGACCCTCCTAGGGTTTCCATAAATTCTGTACAACCTACCTTTCTGAGGAGTTACAACACTTGTCACTTGGACATTGAGGCTAAAAAGTGCATAGGAGTGTACTTTCTCCTTCAACACACCTCCAACAAGTCTTAGATTTCATTTCCAAGCATTTTGGATTTTTGGCCCTAGGGTTTCTAGGGGTTTCACAATTTTTTGCAGATTTTTTGGTTTTAGGGTTTTTGCAAATCATTGAAGGATATTTTCAGCTCACTAGTATTTCTGTGACTCTCTTAAGGCTTATTGTTGGCATTCATAAGCCCAACAAAACCTAAAATTTCTATCCTAGCCTAGCCGTTAGTTTTTCTAGCCCAGTTGACAAAGGTTTGTGAAGAATCTCAAATTATGGTGACACCATGGCTACTTTATTCATGAAGATGTTAGAGGAAAGATATCATCCAAGTTCCATTGGAGAAATCATATCAGCACCCTAAGGTATGCACTTGTATATATTATTTGTATCATTGTCACGAGGGTAATTGCAGGAGGAAGGAACCTTTGTTGGAGTCATGGATCCATAGGGATCTCAGTGCATTCAGAGGAACAACACATTGGAAGTGAATACTACAGGTTTGATTTTTTTAATTATCATGCCTCTAACCTACATTTATAAAGTTAACTACATTAAAAGTAGGTTTTGTAGATGTGACAACAATCCTTAAATTGTTTTGATTCTAGAGATGTACTCATTATTCTCCTTTAGGAGATATTCTTGTTTTGTTTCCTTTCGTTTGTTTTCTTGTTCCAGGCAGGTTAAAAACAAAGGAAGATGGTTATAATTCATACTTCAGAGGGAGTCAAAACTATTTGAGAAGGAGGAAGAACATAACTATCACTGAGGCAACCAATGCAATAATTCATGATCTGAATCTTTCTATGATCCTGTGGGAAGAAGCATGCATGCCACAATATATGTTCAGAACAAGAGTCCTCACCAGATTTTGAAGAACATAACTCCCGAAGAAGTCTTCACTGGACTGAAGCCTGAGATTAAAAACTTTAGGATATTTGGGTTCCCAGTGTATTTTCATGTACCCAAAGAGAATAGGTCCAAGCTAGACCATTCAGGGAGAAATGACACATTTATGGGATAACAATGAATCTTCGAAGACATATCAGATCTACATCCCTGGTCAGAGATAGATTGAGACAAGCAAAGATATTGTCCTTGAAGAAGAGATAGCCTTTCAAAGATCCAGAGAATCTCATATGGATATTAACAGTGAGACAATGCCTTCTTCCCCTTCAATAGTTTAGAGGGAGACATACATTATTCCAGTTGATCCAGTTGGTCTAATTGATATGCCCAGAGATATTGTAGTAGGGCATAAAAGGCATGCCTAGGATCGACAAACTTTACAGGAGGTAGAGGAACATACAAGCCCCTCAAGGCACATCCCGATAGAGCTAAGATATTTTCGAGCTACTCTTCATCCATGAGACACATCATTGATTTAGAGCCTTCTTGTCATGGAGAATCGACAGGTGAACAGGTATGGCAAGTTTCCATGACAAAAGAATACCAGTATATCTTAAAGAATGATGTATGAGATATTGTTCAGAGACTAGAATGGAGTTCTGTGGTGAATTCCAAGTGGATCTATAAGATCAGGCATGCAACTGATGGAAGTGTCGAGAAATAAAAAGAGAGATCTATAGCCAAAGGATTCCCACAAGCAGAGGGAGTTGTCTATGACGAGACACTTGATCCAGTAAGCCGATGCACTTCCATCTGTACTACCATACATGAGTTGGAAACTACATCAGATGGATGGATTCTTGATGAGTTTGGGGTTCAACAAGAGTGTTGTTGATCCAAACCTATATTATTACATTGTTGGTGACAAGAGCCTGATTTTGGTGACTTATTCAGAAAGCCTTGTTGTTGGATACAAGTAACATTTTAATTTTAATTTTGAGATGAAGGATTTGGGTATGATGCACTACTTCTTAGGAAAATAAGTATGACAGAGGACCGATGATATTTTCGTGAATCAAGGAAAATATACAGTGGGGACATTAAAGAAGTTCAGTATGACAGAATATAAATCCATGCCTACACCGATGGTGATGGATTTTAAGAAAATGAATGATGATGATTCAGATGACATTGATCCATAGCTGATTGGATCACTGATGTAGTTGGTTAGCACCAAACCCGATTTATGATATGTAGTGAATGTACATTAGTCAATTCATGAGTCAACCGAGATAGACTCACTAGATAGTAGCAAAACATGTATTGAGATATCTAAGAGGCACATTTGGATATGGCCTGAGATATGCCTCCAGTTTAGACTTGAGTTTGCAGGGATATGTCGATTGGGCAGGAAGTGCAGTGGAACATAAGAGAACATATGGTTATTATTTTACCTTGGGGTCTGCCATGGTTTCCTGGTGTAGCAAGAAACAAAGCTCTGTGTCCTTGAGTACCGCAGAAGCAAAGTATATAAAATTGAGTGTGGAAGTCTGCGAAGCAGTGTGGCTTCACAAGATTCTACCAGATTTATTTGATCATGACATGGATCCTATTATTATTCATTGTGATAACCATAGTTGTGTGAATCTCTTTGAGAACCCTGTGTTTCATGATAGATCAAAACACATTGAGATAAAATATCATTATATCAGAGACATGTTGCAGAGGAAAGTAGTACACATGCAATACCTTCCTACACATGAGAATATTGTAGATATCTTCACCAAACCGCTTGCCAATACAAAGTTTGAGTACTTATGTGAGAAACTGGATTGGTGGAGAATACCTCCCTAGATAAGAGGGAGTGTTGATGACTACAACCAAGACGAAGTTTGAGTACTTCCATGTGAGACTTGGCCTGATGGAGAATGCCTCCCCAGCTGAGAGGGAGTGTTGATGATTATAGTTGTGTGAGACATCCTCCAGGACATAGACTGAGTGAGTTGGCCTGAGAGAAATCCCATGAGTTGGGTGTGCCCATGATTTGGGTGTGTGGTTCCTCTCTGAGATGAAGAAGGAATGTTGTGTAACCCTGTGTGGGGAAAGGAAGCCCGTGAGTTGGGTGTGCCCATGAGTTAGGTACGTGGTTCCTCTCTAAGACAGAGATGGAACGTTGTGTTCCTTGTGTGGGGTGAGGAATCCCATGAGATAGGTGTGTGGTTCCTCTCTAAGACGGAGATGGAATGTTGTGTGCCTCTATGTGGGGAAGCCCATGAGTTGGGTGTGTCGTTCTCTTTGAGACGGAGATGAAATGATGTACTAGTCTCCTATTTGCAGAGATTTGAGATGATGTGATACTCCAAATGATTCTTTTGTGAGATGCAATGAGAAAGAGATCTATTGAGTTGGACGTGTCTATGGCTGAGAACAGGTGAACGTGATCCTAGTGGTTGAGCACTAGTGAGTGTGATTCTCCTGTGAGATGTAGTGAGATAGATATGTGGGCATCCAGGTGGCTAAGAACAAATGGATGTGACCCTAGTGGTTGAGAACTAGTGGGTGTATGAGATCCCTTTCTATATTGTCCAAGAGTCAGACTTACATGTAACCCTATTTGTGATGTAAAGGGTATAGGTCGGCCCCACCATAAAGTGAAATATAATTAATGTAAAAGATAATTAATATGGTAATTATTAATTATATTGTGATATATTGAGGTCGGACTTGTTGTGCCAATAAAAACTACTTTTGATAGGCTAAGTCTAATATAAATAAAGGTAAATTCCTCATTGAGGAATCACAACATAAGTGTGAGTTTGGAAATTTCAGCAAGTACTTGTTCTTGAGAAAAGTGTGCACCTCTCTTGGGCGCTGGTCTTCTAGGATTTTGTGAGCATCCTTTTGTGTGTTAGGTTTATGGTGTGGGAGGCATTTCTCTTGAAGAATATAACAAAGGATTGGTTGGGTTTTGTTCCCTTGTTGAGAAGGGTTTCCCGGGATACTTCTTGTGTACTTGTGCATGGTGTTTTCTTCTTGTGATCTTGGTTGCTGCAACAAATTGTTAATGGTGAAATTGCAAATGTCTATGGTTCAAGTAAAATGATAAAATTGGAATGAACTTCATGCTTGATCCTAGCTTAATGAAAAATCAACATTGATGAGGGTGTGTGAGCACCTAAGTATGACAAGGATGCAATGCCTTACCCTATCTATGATACTTATGACAATGTAGGCATGATTGTACCTAAACATGATGAAGATTAGGTATATGAAAAATTGTCATGGGATATGGATCCATCTTCTTAGGATCCATGCATGGAGGATGACACATGAGAGGCTGATTTTGGCAGTGATAGTAGACATGAGTCCCATCATTTGGCAGGTCAATGTATGGTAAGTAAATATTGCACTGCATCATCTAGTGAGTCAATTGTTGTTGATGGATATAGTATTCTTATAGATGAAAAAAAATCAGAAAATGTATTGTGTGACATCCCATACCACTTGGATAAAATC
>ML817006.1:205795-251558 GCA_009831015.1 Picea engelmannii
TGTGATTAGTTTGAAAAATGCACAAGAGGAGATCCAAACTCTATTAGAGTAGTCCACAGAGGCCTTAGTAGGAATTGGGAGTGGTGAACTTCCAATGTGGTGGTGGGATCCTAACATTCATCAGAGTAATATACTTCTTCATATGATGAGGATGATCGACATGGTTGTGCCAGTGATTGGGCGACGTCATTGTGGGGATGTGGTGAGAGGATTTGTTGATATTTTCTCGATATGGGGAGGTATATTTTGCCTCATGAAACCCAGGATTGAGTCTATCCATGGTTTGGAATACTTTGACTACACTGAGATGCTTTGGTGAGACATGATACAGGATAGTGAGTTCAGCTTAGGGGTCCAAGAGAATAGAGAGTAGTCTGAGCGGGGTGATCAGACGGTCATAATCGGAGGAGTGCAACATCAGCATGATGGTTCCCCTCAGAGATTAGTTTGGGACTCAGGAACTGTAATGTTTGATAGCGCGATAGCTGATACAAATGAGATGGCCAGTTTTTGCTTGTTAGAGTTTAATATTGAGATTCTTAGGATTGGATTCTTGGAGGAGTGGTCTTCTTATTATTTGAATGAATTTGTGCAGTTGATGATTTCCTTTCTTAATAGAGGAAATCAAGGGGATTCTTGTATTATCACTTTATAGATAAGTGCTATTAGCAGAGAATGTTTCACATCATCTAGGAAATATCGAGAGAGGTTCGCATGGAGGGGCTTTGTAGAAAATGTAGGGGAAGGTATGGGGGAGTGTAAAACTTGGCAGCAAAACAAGTCATAGTGCACTCACCCCACAATATTGATGTAGTCATTAACAATCTTTTTGCGAGAGTGGGAGAGCATGTTGACATATTGAATCACAAGTTCATCGAGGGTGTAGTGGGAACATAGAATGTATGCAAGGATTGATCAGTTCATGCACTTCCCAATGATTTCTTCGGAGTATGGGGTAGTACAAGTGATATAGATATCTAGGGGAAAGATGTTTAGATCCCATGAGAAGCATGGAGTCATTTCCAGTGATCAAGGCAAACTTCCTTTTCTGATATTTGAGATCGAGTATGGCAGTGGATTTGTAGGTCGTGACTTCACTTGGATGCCTATGTAGGCCAATATTCATGGTGATAGGTCCAACCCTTACAGGTATTTCACCTAGGAGTTCCAGGAGAGGAGTATGCATACTGGACATGATGGTCAGATGGTTATGATCAGAGTGGCATAGCATCAACATGGTGGTCCCTTTCTGAGATTATCTTGGAACCCTCAGATTTCAGTATTAGACAGTTCAATAGTTGACACAAAGGTGAGAGCTAGTTTTTTCTTTCATGATATTGGTTCCGTTATAGATTATTTCCTTGAGGGGTTGATCAAGTTGTTGCAATATTGATTTGTTCTACATATCAATAGTATTCATGAGGTTTCTTATGTCAGTACCTTGTTGGACCATGCATTGAGTATAGGACGCTTCACATCTTCTAGGGTGGTTTGGAATCCTGGTATCATTTGCAATTTCAGTCTAGTTCAATCGATGGAGTGTTAGGTTATGATGGAATTGCTTGAAGACAAGTAATATTTGGGAAGGGAGGACTGTAATGTCCCCACTTTTGGGTTCCCTTGTTCTGCAATTGGGGATAACTTCTGAGGCTTATGTCAACTCATACATAAGGGTGAGGTTATGTTATTGGCAATCTTGGAGGGTTCAGAGGAGTTAGATGGGGCCCAAACTAGTCCATTTACCATTTTACATCATTGAGATCACTTCCACATAGATGTTTCTTGGTTTCGTGGCATTCCGACGATTCTCATAAATTGAAGTTATTATTGAGCATAATTTAATTAAATTCACTAATGGTATTATTTGGATCACATTATTTGAGGGAATACCTTAGTGTAATAACTCGTTGGAACCGGAATGAAAAGGTATAAAGGTTGGGATGATGATAAAGGGACTTTAGACGTCCAAGAATGTCTTAGAAGCCAATTAATCACTTTCTGGCATTAAAAGGGAATCAATTAATTATTTAATGTCATCAGAGCAGGAAAATAATCTATTTTTAAAAGGTGAAATTGAGTAATCAGGTAAAAATGTGCCTAAGTGACTATTGAGTTAATAACGTCACTTTAATTTATTAAAAGGGTAAAAGGGTCAGAAAAGTGTCAACGAGAGAATAAAAGGAGAATGTGGGGTGACCTCTCTCATTAGGAATATGATATTTTCTAAAAATGAAATTGAAAGAGCTCTTGTGTATTTGGCTCTTAGGATGAAAAACCCTAGAGAGAAAAAAATTGGTTTTGGTGGTGAGACCATCCACCATAGCTAGTCATAAGGAAGAGATCATTTAGGTTTCTTTATTTATTGACAACCGATATCTTTGTTGCAAATGCCGATTTTGATCAAATAAGGGTGATTATGGGTTAGAGGTTGAGTATTAGGAGTGGTGGCTACATTTTTATAGTGTGGGCCAAGTTCATTCATTGTTGGATGAGCTAGTGGTTGTGGGACTTGATTTTCTTATTGTTGGGCGAGTCTCTTCCTTGTCTGATAAATGTTTCTTATGGTGGAGGCATTATTCCTTGAGAAGATGTTATCTCATCCCATAGAGGTTGAGTTTCTTGCTGGACATACCATATATACTAAGAGGGGGATGATTTATTTACGGAGAGGACACATTTCCTTAGTCCCTTGATGATTGGATCAAACCTCTTGTTATTGGGGTGATTTATCTCTTCTTGGTCGAGCTTCTTGGTGTGGAAAAGTCTCATTTTTTTTTACTGTTGTTGGGGGTGAGTTGTTGCTGATAAAAATTCCGTTTGCATAGTACCATCATCTACAACCTATCTCTTAATTTTATGAATCTTCCATTAGAACTTTTGAGCCTATTTTTCCTTATTCACAAACTTGTAACCACTGTAGAAAATACATCGGGTTCCTCTTTATTGTTGTTGTGATATTTGCTGACAAATTTTAATGTACTTGGATTCACAAAAATTAATGCAATGCATATTTGGAATTGGGTATTGGTGTTTATTGAAAATCACAACATGGTTCATAAATGTATGTATAAATTGTGATTGAAATGTTTTTGTGAAAACTATTGGACAAAATGTCTATGTTGATAAACTGAGTGAAAAAAAAATATTAGGAGATTTTACAAATGTCTTGGAGGAAGAAATGTTTGAGCAATATTGTCTTAAAGTCAAAATCTATGATCCTTCATTAAATTATTAAATAAATGAAAAATAAAAAAATGGGTCATTTTTCCAGTGACATGCATTACTTATGGTGTTAGAGCCATGGTTATAGCACTAAGGGTTGTATGGGATCAAGGAAGAACAAATGATGTAGAATAAGGTATTATATGATCTCATACAAGCTTATAGTGTTTGTGTGGCTAGTTATTTACAAAGGATTGTCAACTAAGGCCATACTATTAGGGGTACTAGGTTATGAACCTAACACCTTAAAAATGATAAAAATTCAATGAATACTGTCAGCTTCAAGGGAGGAAACACCTTTTACAATATATTCAATCCATAAGACAATATATGGTGATCCTAAGACTAGGTCTCCTTGGTGTGTGTGTGTGTGTGTATTAGGAGAAAAAGGGTACAATTATAATAAAAAAGTGCAATGAAAGGTTCTAGACTACCTAATAATATAACAAATAAAATAATAATTAATTCTTATTAGGACCATAACATAGGGGCCCAAGGGCCTTAACATATCCCCCTTCTTTAAAAAATATTTTCCCTCAAATCTTGTAATTGAGGGTGTTTCTTCACGAACTACTCATTTTCCCATGTAACTTCTTCTAGAGGCATATTCTTCCACTTTATTAGGTACTCCATAATGGTTCTATTCCAAAGAGATAGAGAACATTGATCTATAACTTTTTATGGTACAAGCATCAACTTCCCTTCTTCATCAAATTCTAGAAATTATATTTTCACTGACATAGTTTGTCCCAAAACCTTTTTTATGCGATATACATGAAAAACCTTATGAATATGAGAAGAAGGAAAATCTAACTCATACACCACTTGCCCAATCCTACAAATAATCTTGTAGGGTCCACAAAATTTTTGAGCTAATTTTGTATTTTTTTTTTCTTGAGTGTGGATTGCTTATAAGGTTGTAGTCTCAAAAACACCCAATCACCCTCCTCACATTGTCTTTCACTTCGATGTTGATCTACTTTCTATTTCATCCTAATTTTCACCATTTGAAGGTTTTCCCTATGAATTACCAAAGTTTTTTTAGTATTCTCCATATGTGACCATATTGCATGTACTTTGGACTTATATTGCAAAAAGTAGGAGATACTAGGAGCTAGATATCCATAAAGGGCCTCAAATGGGGACATTTTAGTAGATGTGTGATAGGTAGTATTATACCATGATTTTGCAAAAGAAAGCCACTTCATCCATTGAGATCTATTTTCAAAGGAATAACATCGTAGATAACCCTCTAAACATTTGTTAACTATTTATGTTTGACCATTTGTTTGTGGATGATATGTTGAACTAATAGCTAGTGTTTTTCCACTCATCTTCCATAATTCTTTCCAAAAATTTCCCGTGAATTTTGGAAGTTTGTAACTTACTATTACTTTAGGAAGACCATGAAGTCTATGAGTTTCCTTCATGAACACTTCTTCCACTTGGCTTGTTATATATGTACTTTGAATTCTACAAAAATGTGCATATTTTATATATTCTTCAAGAGTCAAACCTGCCTGTAACCCTAATTTTAATGTAAAGGGTACAGGTCGACCCCACCTTACTATAAGTGATAATTAATGTAAAAGATAATTAATCTGGTCTGGTTAATATTAATTATATTATGAGATAGAGAGGTCGGCCCTGTTGTTCCAATAGACACTTATGTTGATAGTACAAGTCTAATATAAGTAAAGGTAAATTCTCCATTGAGGAATCAAATCTTTTGTTTGGCTTTGGAAATTTCAGCAAGTACATCTTCTTGGGAAAAGTGTGCACCTCTCTTGGGTGCTAGTTTTCTAGGGTTTACAAGCACCCTATTGTGTGCTAGGTTTTCTTGGTGGTGAAGGTATTTATCTTGAAGAATATATCAAAGGATTTGGCTAGGTTTTATTCTTTTTTTTAGAAGGGTTTCCCGAGATACTTCTTGTGTTCTTGTGCATGGTGTTTCTTCTTATGATCTTGGTTACTGCAACATAATTGGTTATGGTTTAAGTAAAAGGATAAAAATGGAATGAACTTCATGATTAACCTTGTCTATTGAAAAATAAACATGGTATCAGAGCATAGGTCTTGAAGAACCCATTGCACAAACAACTTTCAGCCATCCTTTCTCTCTTCTACAAAACCGTATGACCCTCCTAGGGTTTCCAGAAATTTCTTTCATCCTACCTCTTTGAGAAGTTTCAACACTTATCACTTGGATTTTGGGGATAAAAAGTGCATAGGAGTGTACGGCCTCCTTCAACACACCTCCAACAAGCTTCAGATTGCATTTTCGATCATTTTGACTTTTTAGCCCTAGGGTTTCGCTAATTTCTGCAGAAATTTCAAAATTAGGGTTTCTGCAACTCATTGAAGGAGCTCTTCAGCTCACCAGTGTTCTCCTATATTTCAAAGTCTTATTTTTGGAAATATTAAGTCCAACAAAACCTAAAAGTTCTATCCTATCCTAGGCGTTAGGTTTTCTAGCCCAATTGACAAGGGATTGTGAAGAATAAAAAATTATGTTGAACAAGAACTATGATGGAAGATGAGCTTGATGGATCAAACAAATTCAAGTTCCTCGAAGACAAAGACTTCAGAGGAAGTATTATTGTGAGTGATACAAGAAGGTGAAACTGTGACTACCTTCTTCATGAAGATATCAAAGGACAAAGATCATCTAGGTGTCATTGAATAAATCGTATCAGCACCCTCAAGTATGCACTTGTATATATACTATTTGTATCATTGTCATAAAGGTAAATTGCAGGAGGAAGGAACCTTTGTTGAAGTCATGGATCTAGAGAGATCTCAGTGAATTCGGAGGAACAACACACTGGAAGTGAAGACTCTAGGTTTGATTGTTCTAATTGTCATTCCTCCAACCTATAATTCTAAAAGTTTGCTACTAGTAAGTGTTGTAGCTGTGACAACAATCCTTAAATTGTTTTTATTCTAGAGATGTACTCATTATTCTCCCTTAGGAGATATTCATGTTTTGTTTTCTTGTTCCAAACAGGTTATCAACAACAAAGGAACATGTTTATCCTTCAGAAGGAGTTACTTGACTTAGAGGGAGTCAAAAATATTTGAGAAATAGGAAGAATAGAACCATCATTGAGGAAACCAATGCAATAATGCATGATCAGAATCTTTCTATGATTATATGGGAAGAAGAATGCATGACACAGTATATGTTCAGAACAAGAGTCTTCACTAGACCTTGAAAAACATAACTCCTGAAGAAGTCGTCTCCAAAGTGAAGCCTAAAACTGATCACTTCAGGATATTTGGGTGCCCAATGTATTTTCATGTACCCAAAGAGAAGAAGTACAAGCTAGAGCCTTCAGGGAGAAAGGATACATTTATGGATAACAGTGAATCTTTGAAGACTTTTAAAATCTACATCCCTAGTCAAAGACAAATTGAGACAAGAAGAGATTTTGTCCTTGAAGAAGAGATACCCCTTCAAAGATCCAGAGAATATCATATGGGGATTGGAAATGAGATAATACCTTCTCCCCCTCCATCAGTTTAGAGGGAGACATACATTATTCCAGTTGATCCATTTTTCCCAATTGATATGTCTAGAGATATTGCAGTAGGGAATAAAATTCCTTCCTAGGCTCACTCTGTAAAAGGCAGAGGAACATACAAGCCCCTCAAGGAACATCTCAAGAAAGCAAAAGATATTTTTGAGTTATCCTTCAGTCATGATCCACTTCATTGATTATGAGCCTCCTTGTCTTGGAGAAGTAGCAGGAGAAGTATGGCAAGATTCCATAACAGAAGAATACCAGTGTATCTTAAAAGAATGATGTATAATATATTTTCCAGAGACTAGAACGGAAGTCTCTGATGACTTCCAAGTGGATCTATAAGATCAAGCATGGAGCTTATGGAAGTGTCGAGAAATACAAAGCGAGATCGATAGCCATAAGTTTCTCACAAATAGAGGGAGTTGTCTATGATGAGACACTTGATCCAATAAGCCTAATACACTTCCATCCGTACTACCATCCATGAGTTGGAAATTATTTCAGATGGATGAATCCTTGATGAGTTTTGGTGTCAGCAAGAGTGTTGCTTATCCAAAACCTATATTATTACAATATTGGTGACTAGATCCTGATTTTGGTGACTTATTCAGAAAGCCTTGTTGTTGGATATAAGTAAGCCTTGAATGTTGACTTCGAGATGAAGGATCTGAGTATGATGCACTACTTCTTGCGACAAGAAGTATGACAAGGGACCTATACGATTTTCCTAAGACAAGGAAAATATACATTGGGAAAATTAAATAAGTTCAATATGACAGAATGCAAAACCACCGTGATGGATTTGAAGAAAATGAATGATGATTATTCAGACGAGATTGATCCACAACTAATTGGATCATTGATGTTTCTGGTTAACACTAGACCTAATTCATGTTATGCAGTGAATATGCTCAGTCAATCCATGAGCCAACCAAGACAGATTCATTGGGTAACAGTAAAGCATGTATTGAGATACACACGAGGAGATATGCCTCCAATTGTAAAATTGAGTTTGCAGGGATATGCCTATACAGATTGAACAGAGAGTACAGTGGATCGGAAGAGCACATCTGGTTGATTCCTTACCGTGATGTTTTCCATGGTTTCCTAATGCATTAAGGAAACAAAACTCTGTGGCCTTGAGCACCACAGAAGCAGAGTATGTAGCATCGAGTGTGTGAATCCATATGGCTTCACAAGTTTCTGATAGATTTACTTGATCATGAGATGGATCCTATGATTATAACCAAGAGCCATGTGTAAATCTCTTTGAGAACCTAGTGTTTCTTGATGGATTGAAACGTGTTGAGATAAAATATCATTATATAAGAAACATGATGCAGAGGAAAATGGTACACATGCAGTACCTTCCTACATAATGAGCATATTGCAGACATATTCACCAAATAATCCTGGTGAATGATACCTCCCTAGTCGAGAGGGAGTGTTGATAACTACAGCGAAGAACAAAGTTCAAAATACATTTGTGTGAGACTTGGCATGATGAAAAATTCCTCCCTAGCTGAGAGGGAGTGTTGATGATTGCAGTTATGTGAGACATTCTCAAGGACACAAACCTGAGAGAGAGACCCTGAGAAGTTTTTGTGGTTCTTATCTCAGATAGAGATGGAACGCAGAGATGGCCTCCTCCTTACAGAGAGTTGAGAAGAAATCCAGATGATTATCCTGTGTAACGTAGTGAGAAAGGAGATCTACAAAGTTGGACGTGCCTGTGGCTGAGCACAAGGTGAACGTGTGAATTCCAAAAGATATGGGTGCATCGTCATGAGACAAAGATGAAGATGATGTATTAGCCTCCTCTAAGTAGAGAGTTTATGATGAACTCCATATGACTCTCATGTGTAATGCAGTGGGAAAGAATATTTGTTGAGTGGACGTGCATGTGGATGAGCACATGTGAACATGATCCTAGTGGTTGAGCACTAGTGAGAGAGGTTCTTTTGTGTAATGCAGTGAGCAAGAGATATGGACATCCATATGGATGTGCCCCTAGTGGTTGAGCACTAGTGGGTGTATGACATCCCTTACTATATTGTTCAAGAGTCATACCTGCCTGTAACCCTAATTGTAATGTAAAGGGTACATGTTGGCCCCACCTTAATGTAAGTGATAATTAATGTAAAAGATAATTAATCTAGTCTAGTTAATATTAATTATATCATGAGATAGAGAGGTCATCCCTGTTGTGCCAATAGACACTTATGTTGACAGGACAAGTCTAATATAAGTAAAGGTAGATTGCCCATTAAGGAATCATATCTTTTGTGTGATTTTGGAAATTTAAGCAAGTACATCTTCTTGGGAAAAGTGTGCACCTCTCTTGGGCGCTATTTTTCTAGGGTTTGCAAGCACCCTCTTGTGTGCTAGGTTTTCTTGGTGGTGAATCTATTTCTCTTGAAGAATATAGCAAAGGATTTGGCTAGGTTTTATTCCCTTGTTGTGAAGGGTTTCCCAGGATACTTCTTGTGTTCTTGTGCATGGTGTTTCTTCTTGTGATCTTGGTTGCTGCAACATAACTGGTTATGGTTTAAGTAGAAGGATAAAAATGGAATGAACTTCATGCTTAACCTTGTCTATTGAAAAATCAACAGTAATGAGTCTGGGTATCATGGTATGTGTCACTCTGATTATTGAAGCACTTCAATATTTTGCACTAAATTCTCCTTCATTTCATAACATTTGCCTGGAAATTATGATATTTAACTTGTTCATAGCTGGAAGGGTGTCATGATGCCCTATTAAGTTGATCTCCCTTTAGGATGGATTGCCACTGGGTGGGTATATGAAAATTCATCGTCCATTCCCTCCATACTTACCACTTTCCATCCTTACTCCTCTCATTTTCCCCTGCCTTTATTCGGGTATTGAGTTTTCCACACTAGGAAGGGTTGTACCTTGCCTTGTGAGAAGAAGGGGCTTAAGGCCCAGAGGGTAAAAGTAGTTGGCAAGAATTAAAAGCCAAAAATGAAACCTTTGAGATGCTTCGCCCAAGGATACCCGAGAAAGCAGTAAAAGGCTTATCAGTAAGAAAAGGGAACCTGTAAGATAATAAACACTCAAGGTGTTAGTTGTTGGATGGGAGGTCTCATCATGAGCTGACCTATTATGACCACGGGCATGTAGCAGTATGACACTACCATCTATCTGGTCACCAAACCAGGGTAGTGGCTCTTGGTGGCATATACAAGAGAAAGGGGGTCTCATCACGAGCCAACCTTCTCATCTCTGTGAAATGCTTGTGGGTAATGCTGTCACCTTTGGTCACCAAGCCAAGAGAGTGTCCCTCAGCTCTTCCCTTGAAGCATATAAGAAAAATATAAAAACCAATAAATCTAAAAGCATTGAATGGGCTAGGAAAGAATGGAATATATGACAAGGTGCAGCTCGCCCTCTACAGAGGCACCCATAGGTAAGATCTACATTTCCATGTTATCACTGAACCCCTTGCCCAAACGCCTACCCCACGCCACCTCACACACACTTACATGACCTATATTGTCTCTAACCTGGGAAACACCCCAAACTTAAGGAGGATTATCCCAATAGGACACCCTGAGACCTTCTCCAAACATGACCTATTAAACTCCATAACATCTTTCAGCATTTGTCCGGGTAAAGGGGGGTTTGATGCACATGTTTGGGTAATTTGATTATTAGATGTGATTGACATTGTTATGATCTCTGTGACTTATGAACCCCTAGAGGGCATACTTGTTTTTGTTGCGGGACTTTTCCCGGTGGAAAGCTACATATAGCTCGGACCTCCATGGGGATGAAAGCCTAGCAAATGGATGTTGTGACCCCAACCAAGGGCAGAGAGACACGAGAGACTTGCACCAAGAAGAAAGAAGGATGTTTCCCTTGAGACACTCTGACATACCTAGATCCAGGGGGATCTTTCCCTTCCACCTGGACGTTGACCCTTGAGAGCCCATGACGCCAACATTTTGACCCTAGTTGTCATCCAGAGCTAGGGTGTGCATTTATGAGGGAAGTTGTGTGCTAGTTGGCACGTGTGGCATCATACAGGGCCTTTGGAGGCCAAACATTTTTCATGTGGGGCCCAACGTTCCACCCTAGGGGCTCAACGTCACCCTAGAAGGGCATGACATCACCCTTGGAAATGATCTTAGGATTTAATTAATTTCAATTATGTAAAAATTGGATTTTTGATGTAATTTGGCCAGGTCGACCTTTTTATGACCTAATTTTAATTAAAGGTCATTGAAACTATATAAATAGATAGAAATTACTCTCATTTTTGGATCATCACTCATCACACAAGTAGTATGGTCTGAAATTTGCACCCTTTTTGGGAGTTATTGGTTGAAATTAGGAGGTGTGCTTGTCTTGGAGGCTAAAATTTGCAACTTGGATCATTTCTTGGTGAGTTTACTTGGCAATCTAGGGTTTTATTGCTTGATTATTCTTGGTGAAGTAAGTAAATCTGCAATTCTTCATTTTATTTTGAATGTTATGGTATATTTTCTTATTCGTGTTAAAGATTATGAAATTGCTTGCTTGACAAACCCTAGGAATAAATGACTTAAGTTACTACTTCTTTGCTCTTCATTTGCTAGAATTTTACCAAGAAGATTTTGACCTAGGTAAACTTCTAGATCCCTAAATACTAGCACTTTAGAAGTCATTACCTAATCAATTGTTGCTTCTAGTATCTATCAATAGTCTAAGGAAGGAAGATTTTGCTAGAGCCTAAAATTGCTTACACTCTAGCAAGTTTGTCCCTAGGATTTGGATTCTTGAGGCCTTGGGTTACCAACACCTCATCAATTCATCCCTTCTTCTTAGACAAATACAATCATTTTGTTATCACTTCCAAGAGAAAACCCATCACCTCTAGACTCCATTAACCCTAAAAGGCACTAGTCCACTTTCTTTAGTGAATTGATTGATCAAACCAACTCTCAAACTATCTTCTTTGAAACATTTACTAACCTCTGCTAACCCTAAACTATACTAACTCTTTAGTTAACTTGTTGTTGTTTCAAATATTTGCTACAGCCATACTAACATACATTGATTGGATATATTTGCCTACATAACTTACACTTAACTCGTTCAAAATTCAATTGTGACAATTACTAGTCAATCTACTAGGTAAGTGCCAACTTTGTACGGTGTTTTTTCTTGCACTTTTGACCACTATAATTTGTTGTTGTTGCAAAAGATTGCTACAACCATCTAACTACAGAAAATTCTCTGAAAAGTGGCTTATTTTTCTAGCTAGACATTTCCAAACTTGATTGTGACAAACTTTTATCATTCAGCTAGGTTAAAGCTATTTCTTCTTGTCATTTTCAAGCACTTTCAAGGCATAATTCTTGTGGATGTTATAAAATATTAATTGTTGTTATAAAATTTTGTATTGTTTCAAATTCATATCAGCTAGCTTACTTTTTGAAGGTTTATGGTCTTAAGAAGCACTGACATCATATATTTGTACTTTCAAGTTGCTATATTTTCTTGTTGTCTTGTTCTGGGCAAGTACACCTTATTTACCTTTTGCTTCATCTCTATAAGACACAAATAACCTTTGACTTGAGTGACCTATGAGAGGGGGGGACTTTCTTGTACCTTTTACCTTATCCTTCTCAAACCTTCAGGTCACTGGGGAAGTCTCCCCTAGGGTACTATGACATACTCTTAAATAGAAAGGGGTTTCCTGTTAAGGTGACAGTGATAGGTCACCCCCTATTACGCAAATATTGCATCCACTTGCCTTGGGATTTGGGCAAGTACATATTGTGCGATAACAAGGACAACATTTCTTTCTTCATGAGGTAACAAGTTCTATCTCATGGTAAGTGTCATTTTAATAATTGAATCATTTGAGCATGTTTCAAAGGGTCCTTTCTTGATTATGAAAATGTTTGCTTGGAAATTACATCTTTTTCCTCATTTCACCTTGGTGGTTGACATGGTTTCCTAGTAATTGGGTCACCCTCGGGAAAAGAGTTGCTACTAGGGGGTCTCCTTGAAGGGTCATCATACCATTCCCACTCATACTTGCCACTTTCCACACTTCCTCCACTCATTTTCCTCATCTTTTGGGTCTTTGGGTTCATTCACCCCAACAAGGGCTTTTACCTCATTTCATGGGAAGAAGGAGTCGAAGGCCCAGAGGTGTTGTATCTAGAAAAATTTAAAAGCCATAAATTATCCCTCTAAATGATCTCCCTAAGGTCCTAAGAGAAATGAAACGCTTCTCCATAAAAAATATGAAGGACCTTTAAAAAAGAAAACACATAATTAATAAATTCCCTACTTGATGGGGGAATGCATTTGCGGTGTCTTTTAATTTCTAGTGCATATTGCACTCAACTTGTTCATAACTTCAAGTGGAATTGTGGTGTTCTTTACTTTCCATTGCACATAGCACTCATTGTTCAGACTACAATAAATTAATGTCATATAGAAGCGCTTGGAAAAATGTTGCATTACAAATGAGGGATGCAACACACCCTCCACAAAGGCGTCTATAAATGAGACAATATGAGCCCTTGATATGTCAAGAATCCCATGCCCAAAGGTATTACCCTCATCCACCTCATACTCACTACATGAGAGAGGGTCTTCTTTAGAAACACTCCTTGACTTGGGGATTAGTCTACCCAATAGGGCACCATGAAAACCCTCCCATACTTAAATTTGGCAAATTTTACATGGTCTTTGAGAATTTGTTTAGTTTGAAAAGGGGGGATTTAATGCACATGTTTGGGTAGTTCTTTTACTAAATGTCGCTTACTTGGCATGATACATGTGACTTGTGGACCCTTGGAGGGAATAATTGTTTATCTTTGTAGGACCTTTCCCGGTGAAAACTATCCATGGAGGAATTATGCCATTTTGACCTTCATGAAGATTGAAAACCCCTAGGATGGACGCCATACCCCCCGGGATGGGCAGAGCACCCTGGAGCCTTTGTGGGCAAAGGATAGAGGACATTGCCTTTGGAGGCACTTTGACAGCATTCGAGGATGACATCGTAGCCATTTCACGTTGTCCTTTGGAGGCCTAGGACGTCATTTCCTAAGCCCTTGACGTCATTTGGAGGATAGGGTTTTGGTGGGCTTGATGGTTCCGGAGGTGATGTGATGTGGTTTGAAGGAAGGAGATGCATGGAATGACACTCTAGCACATGAGATCTTGGAACATGGCCTTTGGAGGCCCAAAAATCCGCATTATGAGGCTCAACCTATCACTTTTAGGCCTCATGTCACCCTTCTAGGGAATGATGACACCCTTTTGGGGTTTTACTTTATGTAATTTTTATATTTGCAAGTTGTAAGAGAAAATCAAGGGGGTCATCCCTCTTTTAATTTGTTATTGACAATTTTATGTGGACAAATTGGTTTAGATAGCCTCATATAAATAGAAGCCATCTCTTTTTCATTTTCACATCTCATAACTTGAGAATTACATACTCTTGGACTAAAATTTCAGCCCTTCTTGGGAAATTCGATATCTCTTGTCTCTTGTGCAAAATGGATGCTTTACTTATCTATTGGTGTAAGAAAGACTAACAACTTCTCTTGTATGCATGTTCTTGGAAATTTGGTGGAATATCTTTGATAAGTAAGGGTTTTTCATGCTATCTCTTGGATTAGGTAAGGAATTTCTTCAATTTTATGTGTTTCTTCTTGATTTCAAAGTTATTTTGTCAAAACCCATGGAGGAGTATAAGGGCATACAACCTCCATCAATGAATTTATTTCTATTGTTATTGAAAAGGCTTAAGGATTGCTGCAAAGAGTAAAAAGGCTTACACCCCTATAGCAAGACCTTGCTAAGGTTTGTTTTTTCTAGGGATTAAAAGGGATTACACCCCTAGAAGACTAATAAACCCTAGCTTAACTTGGTTGTGACCAAGCAAAGCACTAGTTGAATTGGGATTGAATATTGTTGCATTGGTAAATGTGAATTTAAAGAGATTGAATTGTTTAAGGTTGGATCTGAATTTTACATTCCTTAAGATATCTTGTGCCCTAAGGGCGTCTTGATTTTCCTAGTGATTGAACAACTGTAATAAACATTAAGAAACAATCATTAGGGTTGCAACAAACTCATTCTCTCTTACTCTTTTACAATTTTTATACCGCTGAAATTTACTTGTAAGTTGTGATATTTGATATATTGTTTAAGAACTATTGTTTGGGTGGCTTACTTGTTGATTTTATTGGATAAAATTTATTGTTGTAGAAAAAAAAATCTACAGCCATAAGGCTGTTACAAATTTATGCTAATAACATTCCTTAACAACCCTCTTTTTCCATCAAAGTCTTGGTTAAAACATTGGAATACTATTTACTAATTGCAAGATTTATTTTCCAATATCATATGTTGACTTTGATGATTTAATTTGCAGTTGTTATAACTTATTCATTGCTAATATATATTTCCATACTGCTGCAATTTTGGGACTACAAGGTTTCTTGTTGATTCCCCACTTAGCTTAAGGCTTGTATGATCATATATTGTCTTGTTTTGGTTGGTCTTACACTATTTTGCAGGTACACAACCTTGGAAACCATTTACCAACTCCAAATAATCTTTCCCCAAGCCTCAAGTCTCACTTTAATCTGACCTATAGGGGTGTTCTTCTAGATCCTTGCTTTATCCCCTTGCAATCCCCCTAGGGTCACCCAGGAAGCCTCCCTTGTGTAGGACTTGTCCTTCACTAAAACAAGGGGGACATTTATTAAGGTGGTAGTGATAGGTGTTCCCAATTGTGTCCCACACTTGTGGTTTGGTTGGGCTTTTCCCAAACTACAATCCACGCGATAACATGGACAATCAACCTAAGTAAGACTAAGGTTACGATCTTCAACATGTCAAAGTGAGGTATATCTTCCTTCCACTTCCTTTTTCAAGGGAAGGATATTGAGGCCACCATGGAATACACTTATTTAGGGGTTCTATTCTCAAGGATTCATTCCATCTTGAGACATCCTTTCCAACCTTGGCTTAACAAAGGATATGATTCCCTTGTGGTTCTTGAGAGATAGTGTTTCCAAAATCACTTACAAGACATCACATCCAAATGCACCTCTTGGACACAATCATTAGAGCCAGGTCCTTTATGTCTCTAAGGTTGGGGGATAGATTTTGCTTTAGATCAGTTGGGCTAGGAGTCCACACCCTTTTTCTTTGGCATATCATCCAATGTAATGGATGGATCGCTAACCCATAGTCCAAAGTTCCTATCAAGGTCTTTCATACAGGCCCTCTCAACCCTATACATCCTCTAAATGACATGATACAACCATGCATTAACTTCTTCACAGTGATTGATGACTTGGATCAGGAGCTCCCTTCTCTATCCCCTCACTCGGCTTCGACATCTAGCTCCAATATGCCTCGACTTCCTTTGTTTCATAGTGTACATTAATTTTGATCCGAAATGGATCATTATATAATTTTTTATTTGTTTTGGTACTTTCTAAGTGGAAAAATTGGAGTCATGGACTTATAGGGACCATTTAGGGTCAAATCCCATTTTTGTGATTTGGGGTCTTGAAACTTATAGGTCCCATTTTGGGCTCTAAAAGACTGTTTTGGGGGTCAAAAATTTACAATCAGAGTTCTTAAACCTTTTACATTCTACTCGTCGATAAATTTCAAACAGTCCAAAGATCACCTCAATCGGAGTATGTATGAGGAAATTATGCTTTCCTCAAGTTGATCTATGCTTTTACCACCACAACACCAAGTGGAGGCCATGTTAGCTTCCATTACTCACACGTGGAGCTAGTCACATGTGGACTTTCAAGAATATTCTAGAGGGTCCAAAAACCTAACCCTAATCTAGAGTTGGCACATGCAAAAATCGTAACCCTAACTAGATGGCTATCAAGACATGTAAAATAATACGTTGCAAGGAAAGGAAGTGGTTACATCCCTATTGGATATTATGAGAAAAATAAAGGAAGTATAAGACCTTGTAGCAACTATTATGACCATAGTGTTTATTGTAACTCCATAGTAAGTCCATCTTTCTCTCTATTTGCATTTTATATATGAGAAGAAATGAACAAGGCATAGTCCTCACCTTCTGGGATGGGTTTTCCAAGGTACATCTTGTGTTCATTGTATGGATGGTATAGTCATTTTATTGTTGTAGATTATTTTTTATATTCTCGGTTTATTTCAATATTTTGAGCACTATGCATATAATATTACATTTCAATCACAAGTAAACATTGCATCGTAGAGGAAAAGCTCACAGTATTTTGTAGTAATTGTAAGATTTGTTGTGAATCTTATCACACAAGTTGTAGGTTGGGAAAAGCTCGACCCAACCACCAAAATGGTGACAACTAAGAGGATCACCTACCCACTGTCACCTTAGGCAGGTGTTACCGTCACTTTAGAGGTGAAGTGGCACCTCAAGGGGGGAATCCCAATGACCCTAGTGGGAAATGAAATGGAAAATGTGACGTATGAATGGATTCCCCTATAGGTAATGTTACTATGTGTGGATAAGGGCTTGAATAAGTTCTTGATGGTAGCCAAGGTTGCCAAGAAGTAGTAGACCTTGTAAATGATGATTGTACCTGCCCGAAACACAAGGAAAACGAAGATACAAGCCCAAATATATGATAGATAAGTAAGTTAGGATTTATATCCATAATTGCATAAGTTAGTAGCAGTATATATAAGCAATAAAAATGATAATTAATGTTGCAAACAAGTTTCTAATAGTCTAGTTGAAAGAGCAAGAGATAAACTAGAAAAAAATAGATCAACTCAAGTAAGATAGTGTTAGACTTTAGAAACGAAACAAGGTTGTTACAAAAGGTGTTTGCAGAGATATTTTGCAGCCTTATGGCTGTATCAAACATTTTTTTACAGAAGCGAATACAACCCCCAAAACTCACAAAGAATCCATCCAAAATTTTTGCTAGACCAAGTAGATAAATGTGGCAAACTCTTGGAAAATTCTGACGGTTGAAAATAAAGTTATGAATGAGAAAGTATTGGTTTTTATGCAGCCCTAATGGCTGTAGATGAATTTTATAACAGAAAAAAGAAATACTTGGGCAAAGGTGACACCCTATTGGCTCAATCAAGCACATATAGAAAAGAATTGATTCCAACTTAGACAACCTTCAAATCATGAAAAAACACATTAACCAATGCAACATTTTATTTCTCCAATGCAAATTGTAAATGATTAGTACCTTAACTATTGGGCTATGGAGTCAATAAAAGAGTTAACTATACTATTTCCTTGGGGGTGTAAACCCTCTTACTCCCCAAGGCAACTAAAATCCAACTAGGAAAGTGCTAGGAGGGTGTAAACCCTTTTACTTCTCCTAACACTACCTTAAGCAACAATTTATTTCCAAGACAAATATTGATGAGATTAGTGGGGTTGTATGCACTTATACTCCCCAATAAATTCAAATATATAACCTTGCAACCAAGAAAAAGAGACCATAAAAAGATAAAACCCTTCACCTAGAGAAAGAATTAACAAGAGAAACTTCCACTTTACCAAGATTTATCCACCAATATGCAAGAGAAACACTCCACAAGAGGTAGTGCACCACTTCCTTCAACCAATAGCAAGATAAACCATGACAAAATCAAAAGAGAGAAAAAATCCCAAGGGTAGCGAAAATTTCAGCCAAGTGTCCAGCTTCTCCACAAGGGAGAGTTATGTTATGAAATGGGATTCACATGATCTCTATTTATACAAAAGTCTTAAAACATAGTTTGTCCAATTAGAAAGGTTAAAACATAATATAAGGGGTTAACAACCCTTATCTTACCCCTTGAAACAAACAATAATATTTAATTTTTACTTTAACACGTTAGAAACCCTAAAAGTAAGATGGCATCACCCCTTTAGGGGACGTTTTGACACTTTTCCAAGTCATTGGAGAAGAAGAAAGAGGTCGTTGGGGATCCTTGAGCCTCCTCTTCATGTTTTAGGGTCAATCTATGTCTCCTCCAGTCAAATCATGCCAAGCGTCAATGTGCAATAACTCCATCACCACCAAACCCCCTCAAGCATGACCTCAAGCTTCAAAAAGTGACGTTTTACCTCTCCTAGGAAAGTCGTTTGGGTAATAGGCGTTGGGTAAGATCCTCCATGATGCCATGTAATCCTCCAAAGGCATGTCTATGTGATCCTATGTGCGAGCCTACAACATCCAACCTATGGGCTTCTTTCCCCATGGAATCCCAAGCTAGGCTTGTTCTCCCAAAACTGGCCACCAAGCAAGGTCCTGCAAAACAAAAAGGTACACCCTCCAAATATCTCAAGTCAAATATATCATGACAAGCATAAACCACATCTAATAAGCAAGGCACCTAAACATCTGCATCAAAACTACCTCATCAAATTCTCAAAGACCCTATACAATACTAAGTTTAAGTATGGGAGGGGTGTCATAAAAGTCCTATTCGGTAGACCAAAACCCTCAAGTAGGGGATGCTCCCAAGGATGGCCTTTCAAGGTGATGAGGTGATGAGGTGGAAAGGGATTTAGATTTATTAGGTTGATGAGTTTCATGACATATGAGGGCTCGTATTATCTCATTTATGGATTCCTTTGTAGGGGGTGTGTGGCACCTTTGTTTGCGATGCACTTTTTCCAAGCCCATCTTCTCATTGTTCTTTCTTCTTAGCTCTTCCTTTCTCTTTATATTTCTTTCATGTTTTAAGGAACAATTTGAAGGTCATTGTCCTAGTTTGGTGTCTATATAATGACAATGTCATTAAAAAATACCTCGCGGAAATGAGAAGTTTGATTCTTGATGAGAACCCCTTTCTCTCAGTTGTGTAACTGAGAACCACTACCCTGGCTTGATGACCAGATGATGGTAATGTCATACCACTAAGTACCCATGATCATGATGATTTGTCTCGTGATGAGACCTACCATCCTCCAACTAACCCCTTAATCATTCACTATCATTTATTTTTGTAGGTTCCCCATTTCTTATAGAGAAGCGTTTCATTGCTTTCTCAGGGATCCATGGGCGAAGCATCTGGAAGGTCTATATTTAGGATTTTATCTTTTTAGCCAATAACAATCCCTTTGGGCCTTGAGCCCCTTCTTCCCATGAAATGAGGTACATTCCCTTCTTGGGTCACTAAAATCAAAGGGCCTAGAAGAGGGCAATATGATGGGAACATAATGAGTGAAAAGTGGTAAGCATGGTCGGGAATGGTACGATAACCCCTCAAGGGAACCCTAGTCGCAAACCTTCCCTAAAGGTTGGCCACTTACTAGGAAATATACGAAACTCACCAAGGTGAAACAGGGTCAAAATCATAATGTCCTGTAATGTTCCCAAGCCAATTTATTTTCTTGGAACACTAACTGCTCACTGTTGGTTCGTGTTTGCGTATGTGTTTACATGTTAACTCATGGAGTTGCACATTAGGGTTTATATGATGGTGATTAAGCAATGGAACAACAGATATGAAGCATATATCATAAACAAGACAAGATACAATAAGGAACATCAATATAGAGCCAATAATGTCAGATCTGACCTTTATTTAGATAGTAGATAGATCCTTATAACAAGATATCTGCAGATCTAGAAGAAAACCCCAATAATATCAAAGATGTGATGCCAACTGCTACAATGATAATCAATACAATGATAATAGCCTTCCAAATATTCTCTGAAGATAATATCCAAGCCTCCAAAGGCCAATAACTGCAAGAGAAGATTGATAAGATGAGACCCTGATGCAATATGGTGCCAAACCCCTCCAACTGGTTGAGTTGTGCACTATCATGGTTGTTGCAGAACCCCTAGGTTTTGTCCCTCCTCTTTATGTGATCCTAATGCTCCAAAAGTTTCCCGGAATGTAGATCGAGATACTAGAACCCCCCTAGCAAAGTATCAGGTTGAAGGGTGAAGTTATAACCCTCCAAATGAGCAAACCCTCAACTAATTTGTGCCCCCCTAGTTGACTAAATCTCCAATATTTTGGCCTCACCTCTAGAATCCTCCAACTGCTACAAAAATCATCGGAATGATATATCGAGCCAAGAAGATCTAGTTGGTGAAGTCTCAAGATGATCTATGAATATCTGGGCCACCAAATAATGAAAGCCTCCTTCTGCAGTGTGCCCCTATCTCCTGCAAGTCGTGCCAAGCTCCAGAAAATAATCTGTTGGGAAAACCTCCTCCTGAATAGACTAGAAATGATGTCGTAGACCATACAAAGAAAACCCAGATGTTCCTTTGCCAAAAATATCCCTCCTTACTTCAGATCGAACTGATCTTCTCAAGGTGGTGTGCCCTCATGCTGGAAACCCCCTAAGTTGCGCACTAGTTTGCCTCTATCAATAGATATAACCCCTACAACCTTGTAGAATGGTGTGGGAGGATTTTTTCACCTCCAATACCAAGCTTGGATCAAGCAAGGTGGGATATTTCACCACCGAGTTTATCTCTAGGGTTTTAATCACAAAACCCTCAAAATTGCTTGTCCTCAAGAGCTCCAATGCAAAATGTGATAATAATCCAAAATGCCTTAGAAGTGTGCCCTTCCTTTCTTTTATACCTCTAGTATATTCTTTTGTTGAGTTATTTAAACCCTAGGGTTAACTCTTATCTTAACTCACCTTTTCTTTTCTTTCGTTGAGTTACCCTTTTTCACACAAAGTCAACTCAGTGATATAATGTTGTGCTTATGAAGTGTCTTCTGGTTGACTTTGTCCCCATGATGCATGAGACTATAGTCTAGTGGGGATATCTAGACTATTAAGTCTCTCTAGACCTATTAATCAAGAGGTGGGGGACATTACAGTCTCCCATGCTAGAAATTGCTTTCCCACAAGAAATTCTAGACCTTTCTCCTGAATCATATGTTCGCCTTCCCAAGTGGCATCCTCTATGGGTAGGTTATTCCACTTGACCAAATATTCTATGATACGTCTTTTCCTCAACTTATTCACCATGACTTCTAGTATCTCCTCCAGTATCAGTACCAACTGTCCTTCTTCATCCAAAGGTGGCAAATCCTCAATAGGAATGATATGTTTACCCATGTCTCTCTTCAAAAAAGACACATGGAAGACATTGTGTTGATCCGGATTTTATGAGAAGAATGAAACAAATACAGATTATTAAAATATGCTTAACACAGAATAACAGAGATACAGTAAAAATGGTTTTCTATTCAAGGAAATAAGCTGAAACTGTAAAATGCAGCGGAAAACAAGCTTGATGGAATGGTGGCGGCTTATCTCTGAGAAGAGATGTGACGATTGCGCTCATTCGCAAGAAGATGATTACAATGAGGCTCTGAAGGCCTTTTTACAATAAACAGGAATGTCAAAAATCCTAGACATCCAAAAACCTAACCCTAGGAGATGAAGCGCCAAAAGTCATGTGGGCCCCGTTTGGGTAAGTTAGTCGGTCAACTTCCCAGGGTCGTAACTTTTGCATACAATCTTCGTTTTAGGCGGACGATAGCCCATTGGAAAGGTCTATATGAGGACTACACATTTTGGTCTAATCTTATAAAGGGCATTTTCGATTGTTCCGATCTCAAAAAACATTGTTTAGGGCCTCAAAACGGCCCCGCAAGTCAGGGACCTGAAAACTAGGAAAAAATCTGCCAAACTAGAACACTGCCAAAATGAACCAGTTGGAATAGGTAGGAGGCCACCGACGTCCATATAGATCAATCATCCCCCCTTAGGAATCAATGGTCTCCATTGCATTGAGTTCCCCCATCAGATGAGGAAATTTCTGTTGAATTTGGCCTCGGGTGAGCCACTTGCCTTGGTGCAGGAGCTGCCCCTCTTTGACAACTCGATAAAGCTGGATCCTTTGTTGTCAGGTGCCCTTGATCTGTGTGTCCACAATATGATCATTGGATTCGTGTTGCATGTAGTTAGGGTTGATTTTTTTTGGTGTCAACTGCTCTTCTATCTCTGAGGTGTCCAATAATGGTGGGAAATATGGTCGAAGGAGAGCCACGTTGAAGACTGGGTGCAGGCCAAGGAAAGGAGGAATGTTGAGCGAAAAATAATTGTCGTCCACAGCCTTGGTGATGGTGTATGGCCCATACCGAAGTGGGTGAAGCTTTTGATGGGGCCCTGTAAGGCGTTCTTTCTACAAATGCAACCAAACTTTGTCGCCCACCTGAAACTTATGTGGCACCCGGTGTTGATCATGGCGTTGTTTGTACTTAGCATTGGACTTCTGTAAAATATCCTAAACCTATTGGCGGATGTGATGGATCCTCTCAATGAACCAGGTGGCTTTTTCAACTTTTGGTGGAGCAGGGGACGAGTCGGTCAAGGTGTTCACCAGGGGTAGTGCAACATCCATGGGGCCCAATAGTTGGAATCCCAACCCCACTTGAAAGGGGTTGTGGCCAGTTGAGCTATGCAAGTCTCGATTGTAGCTATGTTGGACATAGGGAAGACTCTCATCCCATGTGTGGGGGTGCTTGTAATTGTACATGTGTAGGATATGTACGATCATCCAATTGACAACATCATTTTGGCCATCTATTTGGGGGTGGAAGGTAGTGGATTTGGTGAGCTTGGTATCCAACAGTGACCAGAGGCTCGACCAGAATTTGCCGAGGAACCGACTATCCTGATATGAGACAATGGTTTTTGGGATCCCAAAGTGTACCCAGACGCATTCAAAGAAGAGCTTGGCAGTGGCCTCTGCAGTGATGTTCTTCTTGCAGGCGGCCAGAATCGCCATCTTGGAAAAGTGATCAACAACCACAAAAACACAATCATTGCCACTCTTGGTGGATGGGAGGCCTGACATGTAGTACATGGATATGGATTCCCACGGCTTGTTAGGAGTAGGAAGAGGGTTGTACATCCCTTGTTTCTTAGTGTTCAGTTTGGCAATAACGCAGGTGGTGTGGGACCTGATATACTTGTTGACATCCTCTCAAAGTTTTGGCCAGTAGAAATGTTTTTGCAGCACTGCCATTGTCTTTTCAATGCCAAAGTGTCCTGCCACCCAACTGTAGTGAGCTTCCTAGATCAACTTCGCACGCTCGCTTGATGGAACACAGAGATGGCCCAGACGACACAACAACCCGTCCTGAAGATGGAAATCAACGACCACTGAGTTTGCTCCCAACATTTGGTAGGTGGTGGAGAAGTCAGGGTCTGTCTCATAGAGGTGGGGCCATCCAGAGGTCTCATGGCCGCAAGAGTCTAGCACCATGGTGAGTGCCGTGACTGGAGGTCAGCTAAGGAAATTGGCAAATCGGTTGGTACTTCCTGTTTTATACTTGATGTTGAGGTGGAACTGTTGTAAGTATGTGGACCACTTCTAATGGAGGTCATTCTACAATTTGCCTTGGGTCTACATGAATTGTGGTGGCTTGTGATCAGTGTGGATGATTATCTCCTTCCCCAGAATGTAATGTTTCCACTGGCGGCAGGCTTGCACAATGGAGTACATTTCTTTGTCGTAAGTAGGGTATTTATGAACAACATCTGATAGTGTCTCACTATGATACGCCACAGGGTGTCCATGTTGAGTGAGAACGACACCCACAACATAGTCTAAAGCATATGTCTCGATCTCAAAGGGATGTTGCAGGTTCGGTAATGAAAGTATCGGGGATGAGAACAAGCACTGCTTCAAGTCATCGAAGGCTTGTTGTTGGGACAGGCCCCACACAAATTTTTCCTTATCGCCACCCCTGGTTACTTGGCTGAGGGCCCATGTGACATGAGAGAATCACAACACGAACCTGCAATAGAAATTGGCAAGGCCCAAGAAGCTCTGAAGCTTAGAGAGTGTGGTTGGGGCTAGCTAGCCACGGATGACCTAGATCTTGGCTGGATCCACATGCACACCATGTGGATAGATGATGTAGCCTAAGTAGTGGACCATGTCCATGCCGAAGGAGAATTTTTCCAAGTTTGCATACAGTTTGTGCTGTTGCAGGATGTGCAGAACCTGCTGAATATGCTGCAAGTGTTCTACCCAAGTCTTGTTGTATATGAGGATGTCATTTAGATACACCACTACAAAATTATTGGTGAAAGGTCAGAAGATATCGTCCATCATCCTCATAAAAGTTGTTGGAGCATTTTTCAAACCAAAGGGCATGACCAACCATTCAAAAAGACCTTCTTTTGACTTGAAGGTGGTCTTCCATACATCTGTATGTTCTATTGGGACTTGGTGGTAGCCAGACTTCAGATCAATCTTACTGAAGTATTTGGCCCTCGTGAGCTGATCAAGGAGGTCGTCGATTCGGGGAATCAGGTACCGGTTCCGAACTGTGATTTTACTCAGGGCCCGGTAATCAATACAGAGTCACCAGGTCCCGTCTTTCTTTTGCACCAGTACTATTGGGATCCCACAAGGTGCTGAGATGGGACGGATGTGCCCCTTGTGGAGAAGCTCTTGGATTTGCCACTTGATCTCCTCGTTTTCTAATAGAGAGTGACGGTAGACCAGTCCATTGGGTAGCGGTGCACCTGGGATCAGATCGATGGGATGCTTAACCTGGCAGTGTAGAGGTACCCTGGTAGGAGAGGAGAAGACATCTGAGTATTCTTCCATGACCTTATCCACTTGCTTTTGTTGTGTGGAGAGATCGTCCGCAGAGGCCCTGGATGTGGTTGTGATCTTTCTCTTACTCTAAGAGTGAATCATGAAGAAGACAAATTTCCCGGTCTGAGAGATTACCTTCTTGCATTGCTTGGCAGAGATCAAGGAAATAGCACTGGGAGGGACTGCCTCGAGTATCCTGTACAATTTCTTGTTCAAAGTAATAATAACACTGTGAGGCCTAGACTCATATACAACATGACGTTTCCATAAATAAGGCTGGCCCAAAAGAACATTACAAACTTCGAGAGGAGCAACATCACACAATACCTCGTCTTTGAAGGGCTTGATGTCGTATGATAGTCGACACTGTTGTAAGTTTTAAACCTGCGAAGTAAAGCAATGCATATATATTCTTAAGCAATACAGAAATTAATCAATGGCTCATACACAGAATACACAGAGATCTTTACCGGAAACCCTCAACTGGGAAAACCTTTCCTTTTCATTATATCGAATTTCACCATTCTCCATACAATATATACAATGTTTTTAGGTATTCCGTAGATACCAAAACCCTAATTCCTTAATCCGGGATTAATTTACAAATCAGCTAAAAATAGCAAAATCCGCTAAAAATAGAAAAATCCGCTAAAAATAGGGATCGTTAGACGAAGTCGTCATATCTGACGCACCCACACACACACACATGCAAAGAATATAACACATACCCAACAACTGTTGGTTGACGCAGAGATCACTTCCTTGGCGGAGCCATCCAATGGTGTAGGGTTGTGGGTGCAGAGTTGTCGGCAGGTCTAGTCACTTGAAGACCTCTACTGAGATGAGGTTCTTCTGGCTACCGCTATCAACGATGAAGTGCAGCGGGGTACCTTTTACCCACATCTGCGAATGGAAAAGGCGCTCGCCTTCTTTTGGCTCATCTGGTTCATTAGGCTGGAGCTTGGTGGTAGCAACGATGGCACTAGGCTCCACATCAATGATCTTCCTTCCCCTTTCTGGTTCTGACTCAGAGTTAGAACCTGCATCTGATTCAGAGGCTTTCACTTCGGCCACCAGTGAATGCTTTGAGCGACAATCAACAGTGTTATGCCAAGGGCACTTATGGAAGTCGCACCACTTCCCGGTATCCTTCTTTGTCTTTCTGGTGTCCTTATTTGCTTGCCGCTTGGACTGGTTGTCCTGATACTGTCCATCTTTGCTATGTCCTTTGTTCTATAGGTTGGGGCCACCCTTTCCTGGTTTTTCCTACGAGGGGTTCCTAGGCCCAAATTATCGTGTCTTTTGTTTGAGCTTCTGCTCGATTTTGACAGCATATCGATAGGCCGCCCCCAAGGACGAGATGTCCATAAATTCCATTTTGGTCTGGATGTATCTATGCAGAGCACCGCGGTACTTGAGCACCAGATGTCACTCTGAATCTTTGATGCCCATCTTGGTGCACAGGGTATGGAAGATATTTGTGAAATATGGCACTGCTTGGTCTCTTTCTTGCCGCAGTGTGGTCCATTTGGTATACAAGTCATCATAGCTTCCGACAGGGTAGTATTGTTCCTTAATAAAATCCCTGAAGGATTCCTAGGTGGTCATGACTGTAAATAATGAGGGTTCTTCTGTTTCCTTTTGCTCACAAAAAGTTTCCCACCAATCTTTGACATGGGGAACGGTTTTGAGGAGCGCAAAAGTAATTTTTTCTCTATTTGAAAAGTTATGGACAGAAAAATACCCTTCTAGTAGATTCAACCACTTGTCTATATCATCCGCGTCTATCTGACCTTCAAATATAGGAATGTCAAACTTGATTTGTACCTTGAAGGGGGCGGCGCCTCTGCTTGAGGAAGATGCGTCGCTTGTTGGTAGTCGCCGAAGGATTTGTGCGAAACTATCCATCATCTCATTCCTCTGTTGCATGAGGACTTCCTCAAGCAACATTTTGAAAGGATCTCCTGTCCCATCATATTTATTTTCTCCTACCATGAGAGGTCATTTGGGCGTGCAAGAGCTTTTTTCCTCAAGAGAAACAAGCTCGAGACCCAATTCTTTGTACCCAGACCTCGTTGGGGACATGCATTAAGACGACAAGGAGAAGACCTCTCTAATACCACTGATTCAGATTTTATGAGCATAACGAAATGAATACAGATTATTAAAATATGCTTAACACAGAATAACAGAGATACAATAAAACTATTTTTCTATTCAATAAGGAAATAAGCTGAAACTGTAAAATGCAGCGGAAAACAAGCTTGCTGGAATGGTGGCGGATTATCTCTGAGAAGAGATGTGATGGCTGCACTCATTCGCAAGAAGATGATTACAATGAGGCTCAGAAGGCCTTTTTACAATAAATGGGAATGTCAAAAACCCTAGACATCCAAAAACCTAACCCTAGGAGATGAAGCGCTAAAAGTCATGTGAGCCCCGTTTGGGTAAGTTAGTCGGTCAACTTCCCGGGGTCGTAACTTTTGCATACGATCTTCGTTTTAGGTGCACGATAGCTCGTTGGAAAGGTCTATCCAAGGACCACACATTTTGTTCCAATCTAGTAAAGTGCATTTTTTATTGTGCCTATCTCAAAAAACGTTGTTTAGGGCCTCAAAACAGCCTCGCAAGTCAGGGACCTGAAAACTAGGAAAAAAACTGCCAAAATGAACTAGTTGGAATAGGTGGGAAGCCACCGACATCCATATGGATCATGTGTATTTTTTTTCCCTGTGATATATCAAGCTCATATGCCATGGCCCCTACCCTCTTGTTGCCCCTGTATGGACCGAAAAAGCGAGGTTGGATGTTCTCTACGCCACTTCTCTTAATGGATGTCTTCCTATATAGGTGAAACCTCAAATAAACCAAGTCAGTGACCTCAAATGTGCGCTCTACCATGTTCTTTTCTACTTGTACCTTCTGTTAATTATTTTCCCTTTGTAGGTAGTCCTTCAATTCCCTAAGTATGTCCTAACTCTGCTAAATCCAGTCCTGAACCATGGGATCCATGTTGTCTCCAAATACAATCTCCACAAATGAGAGGGGGTAATAGTTGTATAAGGCTTTGAATGGTGGCATACCAATGGACATATGATGGGTGGTGTTGTAGAAATACTCCCCTAAGTGAATCCATTTAACCCATGCCTTTTGTTTCCCTGCCACATAATTCCTGAGGTAGACTTCAATCCATTTGTTGACTATCTTTGTTTGGCCATCTTTTTGAGGATGATAGTTGGTACTAGGTGTTAAGGTCGTACCTACAAACCTAAAGAGTTCCTGCCAAAATTGCTCATAAACCTGATGTCCCTGTCACTCATAATGGTTTTGGGAAAACCATGCAATCTGAAGACCTCTCGGAAGAACAGATCTGTAACCTGTGTTGCATTGTAGTCTATGGAAATGGTGAAAAAATAAGAAAACTTAGTCAACCTATCTACTACGATGAAAATGCAATATTTTCCTTGAGCCTTGGGAAACCCTGTGATTAAATCCATAAATACAATTTCACATTTGTGCTCTGGAATGGGAAGTGGTTGTAGTAATACTGCTAGGTGAGTGTGTTCATCCTTGTTTGCTTGAAAAGTGTTGAACTCCTTGATGTGGTGCATCACATCTTCTTTCAATCCCTTCCAAGCGAATCTCTCTCATATCTTCCTGTATGTCTTGATGAACCCTTGATTCCCTGCTACTGGTGAATCATGGCATGCTTGTACCACCTTGGCCTTAAAGGTTGACTCAGGGACCAATAAAATCTGTCCCTTGTAGTATATGATTTCATCCATTATTCTAAAGTTGTCATCTTGTACCTATCCATCCATCACTTCGCATGTAATTTTTTTTTTTAAGTATTCCACCAAAAGGTGGGCCTTCCAATCCACTAAGATGTCGATCATGGCATAGACTAATGGTCTTCTGGATAAGGCATTTTCCACCACATTATTCTTCCCTTTCACAAACTCATTGTCAAATTCATAAGCTTGGATTTTTCTTACCCACTTATGTTGCCTCTCATTCAAGTCCTTCTGATCCAGGAAGTACTTGAGGCTGTTGTGATCTGTCCTCACGACAAATTTTGCCCCAACCAAATATTGCCTGAACTTAGCCAATGCACGCATGATGGCTAGCATTTCTTTGTCATAGATGATGTATAGGAGCTCAGGACCTCTGAATTTTTGGCTTTCATAAACAATAGGGTGCTTATTCTACATAAGCATTGCCCCAATGCCTTTCCCTGAGGCATCACACTCCACTATTAAAGGTTCTGCGAAATATGGTAGGGCCAATATTGGGCATGTACTCATCACCTTATTTATATTTTCAAAGGTCAACTATGCTTCTAGGCTCCACTTGAATGCCCCTTTCTTGGTCAAATCAGTCAAAGGTTCGCAAAGTTGAGAGAAACCCTTGACAAACCTCCTCTAATAGAAACAGATGCCCAAAAATCCCTTCAATTCTGTGAGTGTCTTAGGTGTGGGCCAGTCAAGTATAGCTTGTATCTTCTCTTGGTGTACATGTACCCCCTTTACTCTAATGATGTGCCCTAAATAAAGGACCTCTGTCATTCCAAACTCACATTTTGATTCCTTGGCATATAAGTATTTCTCTTCCATGATATCCAAAATCTACTCTACATGATGAAGGTGTTCCTCCCAAGTTTTGCTATAGATCAACAAGTCATCAATGAAGACCAAGAGGAACTTTCTTAGTTGCTTGTTGAACAAATGATTCATTCAAGATTGGAAGGTGACTGGTGCATTAGTCAGCCCAAAAGGCATTACCAAGAACTCATAGTGTCCATAGTGACATCGGAAAGCAGTCTTGGAGATATCTTGCTCCCTCCTCTTTATCTGATGATATCCAGAGTGCAAGTCAATCTTCGTGAAGTATACATCCCCATGGAGCTCATCCAATAGCTCATCAATCCTAGGGATGGGGTATCTATTTTTTATTGTCTTCTTATTTAAAGCCTTGTATTCAATACACATGTGCATCGTCCCATCCTTCTTTTTCACCAATACCACTGAAGATGCAAACGGATTGGAACTTGGCCTAATGTGGCCCATGTCTAATAATTCTTTAATGGCCTTCTCAATCTCACCTTTATACTTCTTCGGGTGTCTGTAGGGAGTGGTGATGATTTGTTTCGCACCCTCCTCCAACTCTATGATGTGCTCAAACCCCATATCTGGTGGTGCCCCTGGTGGTATAGGCTCAAAGACCTTGATGTGCCTGTCAATGATTCTCTGGATCTCTGGTGAGTAGTCAGTTTCTCCCTTCCTATCCACCATAACTGATATTCTACACTTTGTCGCATAAGCAATGTCTTCCTTCCTGAATATGGCCTCCATGTGCTTTGTTGTCACCAATATCGGTGTGTTTCCTGTCATGCCCCTGAGAACCACCGGTTTTCCTATTTTCCTCTGTAAAAGACATTTCCATGGTCTTGTAATTTGTGGTGATTAGCCCCAATGTACTAAGCCATTGTACTCCAATGATGATGTTAGTGTCTGGAAGGTCCATAAAATAGAAATCATGTGCAAAATCATGACTACCCAATGTAAGCTTCATCCCCAGAATGTATCTTTCACAAGACATGGTGCGCCCCCGTACAACCTCCACACAAAATCCATCAAACTCAAGTGTAGGTATGTGTCTCCTTTGCAGTAGGGCTGAATCAATGAATTTGTGTGAATCACCCCCATTAATGATAACTAAGACCTTCTACCCTTGTAGCACCCCTCTCATCCTGAAAGTGTTGAATTTAGGTACCCTGCTAATGGATGCTAGTGTCACCTTTTCATCTATTGCAAGGCTGTGACTTGCATCCTCCTCTTCTGCATGTCTTGTGGCCTATGCCTCTATGTTATGTAGATGGCCTAAATATTCCTCCTAATCATCCGATATCACCTCAATGTAGTGAGCCTTGCCCTTGCCCATGCATTTGTGTGTTGGATCCCAAGGCTCTTTGCAGGTGAAGCACAATTGCTTCCTTCTCAATTCCCTCTTAGTGGGCTTGTTATCTCCACTTTAGGTATAACTAAGGATATTATGTCTCGAGACCCACAGGTCCTAGACATGGAGTACCGAGAGCCTGCTTGACTTGAGCATGGCCCTAGAAATCCCATATTTTCTTCCTTCAGTGCCTCCACTTTTTCAGCAGCAGTAGGATCCATCACTTTGGCCTAATCCTGTAGAAGAAGTGGATCTTGTTCCATGAGATAATGAGTCTGGGTATCATGGTATGTGTCACTCTGATCCTCAAAAACCTTTGAATATGTGAATTTGATTCTTTTTTGTTTCTAACAGGTGCTTGGATCTTATGCTTATCCACTTGACCATATCTGGGGGGAATGACAGGATGCCCTAGTAAGATTGTGCCCATAGTTTTTGAGTTTCCACTGGGGGGATTCATGAGAATCCATCGTCCACTCCCACCATACTTGCCACTTTCCATCTTTCTCTCGCTCATCCATCCCATTACATTCGTCAGGGCATTGGGTTGGCCAAATATTTAAGTGTTGCACCTTACCTTGTGGGAAGAAGGGGATAATGGCCCAGAGGGTAAAAGCAGTTGGAAAAAGATAGAAGCCTAAAAATGAAACCTCAAAATGCTTCACCCAGGGATCCCCGAGAAAGCATTAAAAATATTATCAGCAAGAAACATAGGGACCCATAAAAAATAATAAAACAAGACCTAGTCAAAGGATAGGGGGTCTCATCACGAGCCAACCTATTAGGTCCATGAGCATCTAGTGGTATGACACTAATAGAAGTTGGTTACCATGCCAGGGTAGTGGCTCTTGGTGGCATAGCCAAGAGAAAGGGGGTCTCATCATGAGCCATCCTTCTCATTTCGATGAAAGTGCTTGTGGGTAACATTGCCACCACTGGTCACCACGCCAACGCAGTGTCCCCTGATTAGATTCTTGAAAGAAATAAAGAATAAAGATAAAAGGCATGAATGGGCTTGGAAACATTTGCATCCATGACAGGTGAAACTCAACCTCTAAAGAGGCACCCAGAGGTAAGACATGCATTTCCCTGCTATCACTGCACCCCTTGTCCAGACATCCCTTACCACATCATCCACTCACATGGCTTGGAATTGATTTCTCCTGGAAACATCCCACATCTAGTGATCATTTGCCTAATAGGATGCCCTGTCACTTCCTCCAAACTTGGCTTGCAGATTTGTATAATGTATTTGAGCACTTGACTAAGTAAAAGGGGTTTTATGCACATGTTTAATAAATTTGATGATTAGATTTGATTGACATTGCTATGATCCCTATGACTTATGACCCCATGGAGGTAATATCTGTTGATGTGCAGGATCATACCCAATGGATAGGTACCATTATGGACAGGTACACATGGGGAGATGATTAGTTTGGACCTCCATGGGGTTGAGAGCCCATCATATGGATGTTGAGACCCCAACAGGGGGAAGAGATAGGTTAGAGGCTTTTCACCGAAGAAGAGGAGGACGTTCCACCAGAGGCATCTTAGCAGGACTATACCTAGGGGGGTTGTGACCTTTCCACCAGGACGTTGGCCTTGGAAGGCCCATGACATCACCCAGAACACCCATGACGTCATCTAGTTGTTGTGGAGGTTTTTGGAGGAAGTTGTGGCAGTTGTGGAATGTGTGGCAACTTCTGGAGGCTCAAGGGGGGCCTAACATTTTTCTCCAGGAAGCCAACGTTTCCCTAGAAATGGATAATGTCACCCTAAAAGGGCATGACATCCTCATTTTTGCTTGATTTAGGGTTTGATTATGACATTTAATGTAAAACAGTATTATTATGTATTTCTGGCCATGTTGGCCTTTTGTGACCTAAAAATTAATTAAGGTCATTGCTACTGTATAAGTAACAGAGATAAAACTCTCTTTTATTCATCATATTTCACTCACACTTGTGCGAGGTCTGAAATTTGTGCCCTCCTTTAGGGTTTTTGGCTGAAATTACTAGTGCGCACTTGTTGAAGGAGGCTTTTCTTGGCTATTGTTTGGCATTTTCTTGGTGGAAGGTTTACAACTAGGGTTTGGCTTAATGAATGCTTGGTGAATGTAAGTGAATTTCTGTAATCCTTCATTTACTTGAATGGTTATGGTATTTTTACTTTCATTTGGTTAATGAAATTTGTTGGAATAAACCCTAGGAAATAAGCACATGTTGGTGTCCTTATTTTAAGTCCCTACCAGGTTATGCCAAGGAACCATTTTATTTGTTGAAGATATTTCTAGGGCCTTGCCATTGCAACACCCTACCATTTACTCTTCCTGCTAGCCGATTTTATTTTTTCATTGAGCTAAACAAGGAGGAAAACGCACTAAGGCCTAGGCTTACTACATCTTAGTGAGCCATTTTCCCCTTGGGTTGATGGTTGAAGCCTTGCCTTAACAACACTTCATCCATCATATCCCTCTTGTATTTGGCCCTGCTATCATCATATTGTCCCTTCAACTTTTGCAGCTAGTTTGACTTCATTTTCCCTATAAATGCATTGATCTTAGACCTTTTATGCTTTGGTGCCTTGATCACAAATATCCAATACTTTGAACAATTATTAACACCTTATAACCCTAGCTTAGACTAACCTACTGACCTTATTGTTGTTGTCATTTACTTATGTTATAATCATATCCATGCAACATTTTATACACCTTTAAATCAATTGAAAGATTGGCTAAAGCGTAGTAGTCATTGCTTCTAATGAATGTTGGTATTGTAACATTGATGATAAATCATTATTTCTCATTGTGAAGCTTCTTTATCATTTATTGTGAAGTGATGTATTGTGATTATTTCTATTGTACATCATTGATTTGCTTCATCAATAATATCAGTGAATTTCTTTATATCAAAAAGTCCTTGATTATATGAAGTACTAAGAAACAAGTGATCTTGCATATATATTGTTTTCTTGTTGCTTTGTTCCGGGCAGGTACATTTCTGGTTGTTATTATCTTTATTTGTTGTTTAGCCAGACTTTCTGATCGGTGGTGGCTTGTGAGGGGGGAAATTTTACTTAGCCTTAAACCTTTTCCTTCTCAAAACCCCAGGTCACCGAGGACGTCTCACATGGGCCTACCATCCTAAATAGAAAGAGATACCATATTGAGGTGACAGTGATAGGGTAGTCTCCTATTGCGTCAATTTGTCTTCTTTACCTCTCCTTTATCTTTCAAAGTACATTATGTGTGATAATATTTTGGCACCATTGTCGAGGAACACTGAGTCAATTATCCTCAAAATGACACTTTTCGGTAAGCCTTTCCTCAAGAGTCCTTATCTCACAAAGCTTACTTGGCGACTCCACTAAGGGTGATTCCCTTATCTCTTTGGTAATTTCAAGAAAATTGTCTGGTGACTCCACAATCCACAAGGAGGTACAATAACCCTCCTCAATCCTTTATAAGAAAGCCTCCCTGAAACTCTCATGTAGTAAAATCACTCTTCGGAAGAAGTCTTACTTTAAACACAATGTCCAGCTCGGGAAATCAGACCAACAATCCAAACCAAGCCAATAACCAAAGATGATGGTCATCCAGTCTTTTCAAACCACTAGACATGTCAGCGATACCAGGATACCCTAGGAAAATGCCACCCAAGTATGAAAAGTGGATGCCTAAGTTCACCTATACTGATGCAATCAGTGTCGAAGAGCATATGAGAAATTTTGGGGTGTTTTTTCAGCTTCACCCCGTTAGTGATGATGTTTAATATTTAGTCATGAAATTGTTCTCTTATACCCTCCTTGATGCTTCAAGATGTTGGTACCATAGTCTTCCTGATGATAGTATTAAAACCATGGATAAATTGGAAGAATCCTTTCTCAAGAGATGGAGTATCAAAGAAGACCCCAACATGTTCTTGACTAGGCTAAATACCCTATGGAAACAAGATAATGAGACCATTGGAGAATTCCAAACTAGGTTTGAGACCCTATTGCAGAAGATCCTTGTGAGCCATCATCCGACCAATAATTTCCTTGTTTACATCTACACCAAATCTTTTACTGGTCAACTAGGGTATCTCCTTAGGGATAAAACCCCCCAAACAATCCAAGAGGCTCAAGAATTAGCTAAAAATATTGAAGACAACCTCCACTCATCCAAAATTGAGCCTTTCTCAAACACAAGGGTCAAAATGGACACTAAACCCAAGATAGTCCACAACGTTGAGCCTTCCTCAGATATTTGTGCCATCTTGGAAAAGTTTCAAATGACCATGGATGGCATGATGAAAAAAAAGAACTAATGATGAATAGGATTGTAAACCTAGAAAGAGCCCAAATCCAAGCACCAAGGGTCCCATACAAAGGGAAATTCCAAAAGAGGAACCAATTTTATAGACCAAATAATGATCAAAAAGTCCCTAATACTTTAGCTCCTACAAACGTCATGGATGAAAATACTTTGTGTTTGCAGTGTAGTGAAGCACACTGGGAACATGAATGTCCCTACAACAATGGAGGCCATGACCAAGTAAAAAATGTGGGCCATGTTATAGAAGGCCACCAGATTTTCCTAAATATCACTCCTGAGGAACATCGAGAGGGCATAAAAGAAGCAGCCATGAAGGCTAGAATGGAAGTAATAAACAACTTAGACCAGGAATCAAAAGATAAGTTGAAGAAACAATAATTTCAGGTATATAGACGAAAGAAGCTAAACCAACCTATCTTTACCATTCCTGCAACAACTCAAACAAAACCTCCACCCTTGGACATTCTCCTTCCTAACACATCCAAAACTGAAAGGGTGGATTTAAACTTTGACTTTGAAGGGGCACTATCCAAGATGCACGTAATTATTCCCCTAAGAGAAGTCATCAAGGTGCCATCTGTTAAATAAATATTTCATAATTTCTTCAAGGGATCAGATGGACCAATGGACCCTCATATCATGTTACAAGTTGATCACTTTAGGGTCCAGTATGACGAACACCCACCCTTTTTCATGACCTTGCTGATGAATAAGAAAAGCCTTAACAATTGCATGCTAGATTTTGGGGTTGGGGCCAACATGATGTCTCTCAAGGTCATGCAACGATTGGCCCTAAAAGTCTCATGACCTTACAGGAATGTGTGTGGCTTTGAATCTAGAGCCATACCCACACATGGGGTAATTGAAAATGTTGAAGTATGCCTTAAATAATACCCTAAGAGAGTAATCCACATTGACATAGTGGTAGTATACGTCCCAGATGTGTGGGGGATGTTGTTATCTAGGAAATTTTCCTCAATGCTGGGTGGTACCTTTGAGATGGACCTCACTTATGTCAGTATACCTTTGAACAATGGAACAATAGGTTGTCTCCAGAATGTGCCAATGACCAGAACCCATGTGCAAGAAATTAGCGATTCCATCAAAGATGACAAAGCACATGAGAAAATCATGGAAAGTCTTCTTGAATTCTCTCTTGATGATATGCCCTTTGCAATAGAGGGAGACTTTGATTAGATACAATGGCCCAAGAGAGAAGAATACCAACAAACCCTAGAAAATTATAAAGACAAAGAAGTTGGGGCTGTGAAATTACTAAAGAAGGGAGAAAGTGATATACTGATACGGCCTTCCTAGCAGGAAGTCTTCACAGCAGAATCCCACCCACCTCTTGTTACACATCAAAATTACTCACTTCAATGATGACCTATTGTCGTCATTACAAGTTTCGCAAGTGTCACACTTTGGCCACAAATGTCACAAGTGTCACAAATATCATAATGTCACCTTGCCTATGTCGTATCTCGAATGACATCACAGGAACACTTGATACATCCTCAAAGACTAGTTAAAAGAAGGATATGTCATTTGAAGAAGAGTACAAATATTTTTCCTTGAGAAAGACCACTTGAAAATCATTTTTGAAGGGCAACGCTCCCCTACCCACTAGCAGGGACTGCTAGCGCTCCTTGCCTTCCTTTGGGGGAGCATTGCAACGCTCTGTGCACCATTCTAGGGGAGCATTGTGTTGTTGAGGAAATCAGGGGAAGATCCCCCTTATCTCTAAAGTTAGTTTCATTCGAATATGAGGTCAAGGTTGGATCTTAGGGAGGATCCACAAATAATGGAGAAATATCCTCAACCTATCCCAAGAATCTCTAAGGTGGTTGGACCTCTCAAAGATTATATAAAGAGGCCTCCTCATCGTGAAAGGGAGAGACATTGAAGGCATAAAAATTATGATCTCATAAGGGATAATAATCAGTGAAAGTATAGTCATTCTGATCGTGGAACTTTTGAGCAAGGGTTTGGACAAAGATAGCTTGGTGAGGTTGTTGCATCTACATCTACAATTGTAAGAACTTTGCTTTGTTTTCATTAATACATATATATGTGTGTGCTTGGCATGTTTCCTTCAAGTTTGTGTATGTTTCATGAACTTGTTTCTTTTGATAGATCTATTTTGAATCTAATCATGGTAGAATAGGAAGTATGTTTTTTCGTTGATGCTCATTGGATAGCAGGACCTTCTAAAGAGCTTGGAGATCAAGATCAGCCTGGATCAAGCAAAGACAAACGTCATTAAAGGTACGTATACCTTTATTCTTCTTACTTGAATTTTTTAGCTTCGTTATAAGGAATGTCAGTATCCAACATTAGCACCTTTTTGTCTTGGTTATAGGGGTCTAGGATCCAAGAGGAAGTTCACCTATCCGCAGGGCGGTTTTCCTATAACAGAAATTGGCGACTCCACTGGGGAGCGAAGATTTCAGTTTTGGTTTCCTTCCTTGGTATTGGTTTTGGCCTTTTCTCACCTTTAGACCTTATTAACTGTATTTTTTTGGTTCTTAGATGTGTTTTTGGCTTTTGGATTCATCCCATACACACTGAATTTCATAATTTTCGTGAGCTTTTTTTTTTTTTTTTTCTGGGCAAGTTTCTCTTTTTCTCAGAGGCTAGTGTTCCCCTACCCTTACATCCAGATCAATAGAGTTCCCCTGCTCTTACATCCAGAGCACTAGAGATCCCTTGCAAGCTCCCACAGAGCGTTGCAATGCTCTGGTGCTCTTGCCACTAGAGCGCTAGTATTTTTCTGCTAAAAAATCCTTTGGGAATCCATCTCTGAGTGTAGTTTTTGTTGATTCATCTACTTCAGATTGTTACTCTCTCAGTGTGTCTTTGGTTTAGCCTCCAACCATTTGATTTCTAAGAATTTATGATGTTTTTATTTTTATTTTTGGCATCTCTCTTCCTTTCTTTGAGTCACTCTTCTTCTTTGAGATTTGTAGTCGATCTACTACTTTCTCATTTATCTGATTGTGTGAAAGTTGTTGTAAGGAAATTCATAAATCTATGCATTGTTCCATTTGATCTTTGAGGTCATTTTTCCCGAACAATTCCTCTCTATCTTTTCTTGGATTCTTCTCTGCACTCCTTGAATGTGTTTCAGTTTTTGAATCCTTAATTGAGTTCTTGTTAGAACAAGTTTCTACTTGTTTTCTTTCAGTTCCCATTACATTGAGTGCATGCTTTGTTTAAAACCTTTGTCGCTTTGTGTATTTTGCATCTGCTTATGACTCTTTCTTCTGATTGAAAGTAGTGGAGAATCAAAGGATTTGTATTTACTTTCTTTATACAATATAATCAAACAAAGACGATAGATGCATTCTTGCTTTTGGGTAGTGAAACTAGCTTGCATTTGAAGTAGTGAAATTGCATGGTTTTGGGCATTTTTTGGTCTTGAATTCTTAAAAAATTACGAGTTTAATTAAATTTGTCAATTTTTGGCATTTTTTGGGCCAAGAATCGCGTATTGTTGTACAGTCTCTTTGACTCATTATTTGAAGATCTTGACATTTATGAGTTTAATTAAATTTTGGGACATTGTGCATCTGGGAATGATAAACTTTTTCTCCTTCTCGTAATATAGCTTTCATCGAAGTGAAATATTTTCATTCTCATTTCTTTGCATTGTTTAGAGTTGGTCAAAACATCATTTAGTCCATGCCATTTTCTTCTTGAGTAAACAACAGCCTTAACAATCAAGCGTATCAGACACTTTTATATTTTTTGGTAGCAAACCTACATTAGCTTCGGGTGTAGGGCTTTGGAATAGGTGTGAACGATAACTTTCCAAAGCTGCAAACAAACATGGTATCTTGTGATAGGGAGTGTTAAATTCCACTTACTACATTTTATCCTGGGAAGCCCTTCTCACATAAGGGTCAAACCTGAGGTTGCACTGAGACTGGCAGAGTTATTCACCCTGCTTTGTTGGTCTTGGTGTAGAGATTGCACGTATTATGGGGGTTGCTTGAAGGTATACCCACAATGATGAATGAAAACCTTTTGAGTTGATTTCGGGCTAGATACCCTGCCTTTGCGCATGGATCGAACTATTGATTGTTTCCCCAGGCATCACTGTAGTAATTGGTGACCTTAGTAGCCATAATTTTTAGGGTCTTTACATGAGGTGACTATGGAGGGGCAAGTCTTCACAGTACCTGGAATCAACGTTGGCCAAAATCACTCGAGCTCCTTGGAGGGTATACCCATGATTATGTGTGAGAGCTTGCACTAGGGTGTAAGTTCGTTAAGCAGGTTGTCAACGTAACTTTTCCACCCGCTCTATCTCATCCCCTTCATACATTGTTCCCACAACATTGGATTTCATCACCAACTAGTGTGTTCATTGTAAGAAGGTTTTGTTTGCTTGTTTTCTACCTAGATTTTTAGCGTGTGGTATTTGTTTTCCCTAGCAGACTCTAGGTTGGATCTATTTTTAATGGTGTCAGTTCCCGAAATGACCAATGAAGGAACCCTTTGCCAGGGGAACCTTTTGTTTTCCCCTCTTACGAAAACATTGGTCCTCCTCACATCGCTACTTTGAGCCTTCCAGGTCTCACAATTGGATTACCAGTATGGTTGTTTTCCACTCATGTAATCCCAAATGCAGCTAGTGCTTCAGTTGTAAGAACTTCCCCCCAAGAACATCAACCTCATGTTGATCCTTCACTTTCTTCACCAGTAAGATCTCCTTCACCTTATTCACTTGCAAGGCCTTCTTCCATTTCATCTTCTTCATTGAGTGAAAGCACTGAAGCTAGTAACCCGGTGGATAAGAAGAAGAAGAAAAGGAAGAATAAGAAGAAGAAAAATAAGCAAGGGTCCAAACTTCCAACCACTGTCGGACATGTTGGAAAACAACCAGTTACTGATAATCATATTGGGAGTGTTGATGATGCCCAGATCACCCAAACAACCCGTGAGCCCAAATACTCTTGCAAGCTTTGTAAGGGTAGCCATCTTCTTGAGGATTTCCCTGGTCTATCCAAGTTTATAGAAGCATGGTCTACACACCCTCGCCAACCCATGTCATCAACCTCTGAACAACATGTTGATGACCTCCCATCAACTAGTCAGGGTACCAATGGGAAGAAGAAAATTAGAGTCAAGTTCATGTGTCAGTTATGTGGAGGAGTCATCAAACTCACATTTGCCCCTATATGGACAAAGCCTCGAAATTACTGGAAGACATGATTGTTTCCCAATCTCAACTTCCAGCTACTTATCACAATCTTACTCTCGATCCACTTGTAGTTGATGGAATGATCAATCTGGTCCCTCCATCGGTCAATTTGGTTGATCATGTAATCAATCTGGTCACATCCATAGTTGGGCCAGTGACAAAGTGATCGATTTGATCCCATCCTCGGTCGATCCCACTCTCCTGTTAGAGAGTGCAACCCAAGCGGTTGATCCATTTCCAGTTGTCGACCCCATTCTCCCCTTTGAGAATGAAACCCAAGTGGTCGATTTGATGTCATTATCAGTCGATCCTACTCTCCCGTTAGAGAGTAAATCTGATTCTTCCCACGTTTTTCTCGTTGATATAGAATCTACCGTGTTGGGGGGCATTCCTCCCTCTCCCGCGAAACCCCCTCCAAGTAATGAGGCCATCAGTTTTGATTGGGGTGTGCTAACTGGACCTCGTCTTCCCTCTCACATTCATTTCAAGATTACAGTATAGGTTTGTGGTCTAGACATTCCTCATGCATTGATAGATGAAGGTTCGTCCGTTAGTATTTTGTCATCTATTGCTTGGAAAGCTTTGGGTTATCCTCAGCTTCTGTCGGTTACTCAGACTCTTTTCTCTTTTAATAGAATAACCAGTCACCCTTTAGGATTCCTTCCTCAGTTTCCCGTAACTTTGGGAGGGAAAGTTGTCTTCATTGATGTTATGGTAGTCTAGGATCCCTTGAATTTTGATTTACTCCATGGGCGATATTATGTCTATGCCATGAAAGCTATTGTGTCCACTCTTTTTCATGTGATATATTTGCCTCACAATGGAATAATTGTGGCTATTGATCAACTTTCATGCGTTGGTCCTGACTTGATTACCAACCCAATGACCTCCCTAAACGGTTCTTATATGTAGACGGTATCGCCCCTGCCACAAGTCAATTATGTGGTGTTATCTCCCATGCATTATGTTTCCGATGAAGATGACTTAGATCCAACAGTTGACATGGTGATATCTTTAGTAGGGTATTTAGAGAATGATCTCCTTACCCCTGACGTGACCCTCGACATGTGTTCCTTCCAGAGCATTGTTATTCTATATGGTGAAGATCTCTTGGAATCCATGACCGAGTTTTGTCCCTTGACATGGTTTCCTTCCAGAGCATTATCCTCTTGGAAGCCATGATCAAGAAGAGGTCATGAGCATAGTTTCTCTTCTCTGTGGAAAGCTCGTTAAAAAATGAAATAGAGGCTACAAGCATAGTTTCTCTTATTTGTGGCAAACTCATTAAAAAATGAAATAGAGGCTATGAGCATAGTTTTCCTCTATGTAGCAAGCTCGTTAAAAAATGAAACAAAAATATAGGGATTGAACCTGGATCCTTGAGCATAGTTCTTTTCCCGTGTCAAGCTCGTTAAAAAATGAAATAGTCACCTCTCCCACCAGGTCGAGTCTTTCTCTAGATATCATAGATGTCGAGTCGAGTCTTTTGATAGGTCTCATTTTTTAATCTTCATTTCATCCACTTGTATCATTTTTCTCCATCTAGTACAAAGATTGGTGACAACCTCAAAGTTGGTGACTGAAATGAATCTTGGGGGGGCATGTCTCCAGCCTTTGATTATCATTCTGGAGTTAAGCCACTAGATTTTAATGCTGGGGGCATAATACCAACCATCCATGGGCATCGCAACCTTTGGATATTACGATGGGAATTTACAAGCATAGTTTAATTTTGTTTCAAGCTTGTGTAAAAATGAAACCAATACCGAGCATGGTCTTAGTTCCTTCTCACGCTCGAAAAAACATGAGAACACAACCGATTAAACTTTTATCTATTTTTCGAACTCACATGGATACACAAAAAATGAACCCCCTGGAGTCATCTTTAAGCTCTTTTCAGACTCTCTAAACATGAAAAGATTATCGAGTGATCTTGCTTCCTTTGCCACTCGTTAAAAGGTTTGAAAGGGCATCTTTCAAGTGATAATTTATCTATTTTTCGCCCTTGCGAGACTAACATTAAGAAAAAGGACAACCCTAGAGTCATCTTTAAGTTCTTTTCAGACTCTCTAAACATGAAAAATCACTGAGTTTACCTTCTCTGGACTCATTAAAAAATCATACATTGAAGGGCCCATATGGGACCGAACCCTTACTTCTTCCAGTTTGTTAAACAAAGGAAGAGGGGCTTACCGAAGGTGAGTTATATTGAGCATATGTTACCCTCATTGAGCTCATTAAATTAAAAAGAGGTACTCGTCTATCTGGATGGGGGAAAATTTTGAAGGAAGCAAGCCAAGCAGTTTTTGAAAACATCACAGGTCACTCTTACGGTCGCCCTTGAACACGACACTTTGTCTTTGCATACAATTTAATCTGTTGAACCTCTGCACTAAACCAATCCTCTCAGTTTCTTTACTCCTTTGGGTCACCCGACGAAAGTCAAGGTATCCACTGCATCATCATGTTTTGGTCCATGTCATGTTTTTGTTGTTGTGCCTTAGTTTTCAAGGGAAGTATCATGTTTCAATGCCTGTTTCAGTCCGTTCTCATCTGATTCATCACCTTATATCTCTATGTCAGTTTTGTGTCATTGATGGGGGAATACATCAAGGAACTCCTTCAACGAGTATGTTCCTATCGACTTCAACACATTATCTGGGAACTAGACCTAGAAACCAGTTAGTACCTTGGGACCTTCATGCCTCAATGGTAGGCCTCCTTGCTTTCGAAATTAGGTTTACATCATTGACCTATGATCGGATGATTCCATGAATGTTCGACTTCATCTCATTTATTCACATTCACTGGAATGTACTAGGGTACCTTGGGAATCATTACCATCAACGGTGATTTCTCTCGCACTTGTTAACGTTTTACCTCATTGACCGGTAATCAAGTGGTTTCTACCATGTTCGACATCAGGACATTTATTCACATGGTTAGATTCGTATTGCATCGGGATCAGAAAGAAGAACCTGGGTTGAGTGATCACTCTAATATATACTTTTCCCAAGTTGCGATAGAGTTTCTTTTGAGAATATTGATACATATATTGTCACATAGATCCACTTTGTATTGGTTTGAGGCTATGTCTTGTCGTCTCATAGCTCCACTATGTATTTTTTGTGGCTACGATCAGTTCATGTCATGGAAGTATAGATCCACATTGTATCTTTGGTGGCTATACCCTTTTATTAATATAATTATGGATCTGCAGTGTATCTTATGGTGGCCATACCTTGAAAGTCTTTATCACTCAAGCATAGGTATGTTTGCCTTGGGTTTGAAACATATCATAACATTTGTCTGATGGTTGTATGCATCTTCTACCAGGTTCTCTGAGTCCATGCCCTTGCTTGAAACAATCTACAAAGTACTTCAGTCATCATTTTTTGTCTTCTAACTTCGCACTTTGGGGGGGAATATTTTAGACATCAAAATTAGTCACTTCAATGATGACCTACTGTTGTCATTGCAAGTGTCGCAAGTGTCTCACTTTGGCCACAAATGTTGCAAGTGTCACAAATATCATACTATCATATTGTCTATGTCGTATCTCGAATGACATCATAGGAACACTTGAGACATCCTCAGAGACTGGTTAAAAGAAGGATATGTCATTTGATGAAGAGTACAAAGCTTTTTCCTTGAGAAAGACCACTTGAAAATCATTTTTGAAGGGCAGTGCTCCCCTACCCACTAGCAGGGAGCACTAGCACTCCTTGCCTTCCTTTGGGGGAGCGTTGCAATGCTCTATGCACCATTCTGGGGGAGCATTGTGCTGTTGAGGAAATTAGGGGAAGATCCCCCTTATCTCTGAAGTCAGTTTGATTCAAACTTGGGGTCAAGGCTGAATCTTAGGGAGGATCCACAAGTAATGGAGAAATATCCTCAACCTATCCCAAGAATCTCTAAGGTGGTTGGGCCTCTCAAAGCCTATATAAGAAGGCCTCCTCATGGTGAAAGGGAGAGACATTGAAGGCATCAAACTTATGATCCCATAAGGGAGAATAATCAGTGAAAGTATAGTCATTCTAATCGTGGAAATTTTGAGCAAGGGTTTGGACAAAGAGATCTTGGTGAGGCTACTGCATCTGCATCTATAGTTGTAAGCACTTTTCTTGTTTTTCATTAATATATATATGTGTGCTTGGCCTGTTTCCTTCAAGTTTGTGAATGTTTCATAAACTTGTTTCTTTTGATAGAACTATTTTGAAGCTAATCATGGTAGAATAGGAAGTATGTTTTGTCAGTGTTGCTCATTGGATTGCAAGACCTTCTAAAGAGATTGGAGATCAATATCAGCCTGGATTGAGAAAGGACAAATGTCGTTAAAGGTACTTATTCTCATTTATTCTTCTTCCTTGACTAATTTAGCTTCGTTAGAAGGAATGCCAGTGTCCAACATTAGCACATTTCTGTCTTGGTTATAGGGGTCTAGGATCCAAGAGGAAGTTCACCTGTCCATAGGGGGATTTTCCTATAACACCTCCCTCTCCACAATACACCAGGGTTGTTCAGGAAACAACCAAATTCAAAATCAGAGAGTACATGGAGGGGGACGTAGTATGGATGTGGGATACCAAGAAAGGGGAGCCTACTAATGTCAAAAGAAGTACTCAATGTTGGCTTGGACCTTTCAAAGTTGGAAGAAAGTCATTTGATGACTCTTATTACCTATCTACATTGGAAGGAAGAAGGCGTCCATTACCAGTCAGCAGGAACCTCCTCAAGTCCCACCAAGGTGCGGGGACATGACTTCACAGGTAAGTGCAGGTAAGTGGGTAGGCATTTGCATTCATTGTATATACCATTTGCATTTCATGCTAGAGTAGTTTTCTTTCACATTTGTACATATTCTTGTTTTTATATATATGAGCTGGGAGTGATATCACCACCCCAAATGATTAATAATAGCTTCATGATTGAGATCAAGCAGGCTATAGGTTGTGCCAGA
>ML817007.1:0-14955 GCA_009831015.1 Picea engelmannii
TTAGGTAGATTTTATTTCGTTTGGTTTTCTATTCTCTGTTAACCCATTTTGATCCACAGCAAACCTGTTCTGCCCTGCTGAGCCCAACAGGGCATGCTAGTGCTCCCATCCTTGCTCACCCGGCGACGATTCGAGCACGAACACAACCTTACAAGCACCTCAGATATTGCTTCACTGCTAGCGGGCCTGTTCAGTACCCCGGTGAAGTTATCTGTCCCTTTTTACTGAATTTCCTTTCACCGCTTCGAGTGCTAATTTTATGCTCAGATATTGCTTCACTACCAGTAGGCCTGTTCAATACCCCGATGAAGTTATCTGTTTCTTTTATATTTAGACGAGGGAAATCATTTAAATGAATTTTCTTTCATCGTCTGTGGGACTAGATGGGGGAAATCAAATATGAATTTCCTTTCACCATCTGTCTTATAGTTAGCTTGTGCATACAAAGCAGGGGAAATTAGTGATATTTAATATATCAGGGGTGGTTATCTGTGTAAAAATTTATAATAGAGGTTTGTCAAGTTGTTTTGATTATTCTAGACCAATTTTTCTCAACCTTCAAAACCCCTCAGTCTGTAGAGAAAAAGGGAAAAATTATTTTCAGGGGTTTTCTTTTGAGCAAGCTTAAAACCTAAGACAAACTGTTAAGAAACTTAAGATAGTCAAAATCAAGTCAAACATAACCAGTTTTAGTCAGAGAATAAGAACTATGAAAACTGACCTTACTGAATTTAATCATTTGTTGATTTTCAAGGTTAGTACATAATCTCTCCTACTCTGATAAGAAAGTCCGAAAATGTGAAAGATGGTATTGAGGGTATAAAAGGAGATTTTCAACAATCTGTAAGCCAAAAAGCCTAGGTTATGATTTCAAAAATAACTCTTTGGACTTTTTTTTTTCGATAAGTTTTATTTAAGCTACGCAAAAATTATATACATATATATTTTATTATTATTTTTTATTTATTTATTATTATTATTATTATTATTATTTATTAGTTTTTTTGGTATAAAAACTTAACTAATTTTTATTTTATTTTAATTTATTTACAAAATGAGAATGGGTTTTCTAAAACTAAAAAAAAAACGGTATATACAATGAGATTTTTTGTGAATTAATTATTCCATATAATGCTTTAAAAAACGCCCATTAATAGGGGCATTCAAGATCTTACCATCCAAATTTTCAAGAAGAAATGAATTTTTTCCTTCAGAAGATTATACCTTAAATGGTCCCTACCAAATATGATCGAATTTACCATTTTGTCCTGAATCCTCTTTTCGAGCATCCCACCTCAAAACTAGATCCCCTGGGAGAAAGTTCCTGTCCTTGGTTTTACGATCAAATAATATCTTCATATCGTCCTGGTACTTTTGCAACTTTTCATCCACTACATCCCTGTGTTGCTGAACTTCAATCAGTTGGTTTATCCTTCTTGTGAGAGGATTTTGTTCTTCCTTCTCATCTTTCCATAGTTTCATCACATGAAGTGCTAGGTTTATGGGCAACACTACATTACTTCCATATACCATTTGAAAGGGAGAAGTACCGATAGACTTTTTTGTGCCTATCCGATTTTCCCATAGAGCATATTTTAAATGTAAGTGCCAAGATTTTTTATTTTCATTTAACACTTTTTTTATTATACTGATCAAGATTTTGTTTGAAGATTCTTCCAGACCATTTCCCTGTGGGTAGTTGTGGAATGACCCAACACAATATTATATTTCTAGAAAAAACTGACCATTTCCATTGACTTAAAAGCCTATGCATTGTCTGTGACTATCTTTCTAGGACAATCGAACCTAGACAAGATATTTTCTTCTAAAAAGTCTATAACTACTGAATCAGTGGCCTTCCTTGTTGGGATAACTTCCACCCATTTGGTGAAATAATATGTAGCGGTCAGAATCCATCTATGTTGGTCACTTGAATGAGGATTTATCTCACCTATGAAGTCAAGTCCCCATTGCTGAAAAGGAGCTTCTATCTTGACTGGGACTAATGGCATTGCTAGTAGCTTATATTTTCCTATTAAAAATTGGCAAGGGTTGCAAGCTCATACATTAGCATTGACATCTGGGAAAATTTTAGGCCAGTAATAACCAACCCTTAGGATTTTATATGCCGTATCTCTCCAAGCATGGTTCCCTCCACAGACTCCTTCATGAAATTGACTTATAACTTCCTCTGTTTCTGATTCGACCAGACAAACTAAGAGGAAACCAAGCGGGTCTTTCCAGTATAATCATTTCTTGGAAATGCAGTATTTAACTACATGCAACTTTAGCGTTCTAGATTTGGATGGAGACAAGTCAGCTGGACATTTCAAAGTTAATAAGTATGTTACTATGTCCTTGTACCAATTCGACGATGCGAATTTCTCCTCGATCCTGTTTTCGACTATTTGGTCATCAAGTTCATTCACATCTATCCATCCTTCTTCCTCCTGAGCACTGTTTATCCTAAGAGCCTTGAAATTGGATTCAGCTAAAAGTTTAGCTAAACCCTGTCCTTTTACCAATTTGGTCGGTTTAACCTCCAAGTCGAACTCTTGAATTTTTGCAAGCCATCTTCCTCTTTTACCATCACTGTCTTCTTGAACCAAGATATCTTTTACAACACTAGTGGGTACATATGCAATCACTATAGAATGTAACACATAAGTTATGAAATATTTCAATGCTTTTACCATAGCATAAGCTTGCTTTTCCATTATATTGTATTTAAGTTCAACATCTCGGAGGCTTTTTCTAAAGAAGGTTATCGGTTGTTCGAAACCTTCTTCGTTCTTCTGAAGGAGTACAACAACAAGTGTGTGTTCAGAGGAAAATGAAAAAAAAAAAAAATCTTTGAGGTAATCGGGACTCGCTAGTACTGGTGCCTCACTTATAAATTTCTTAATATGGGCAAAGGATGCCTTAGCTTCAGCTGTCCATTTTACTTCACTATTTTTTCTGAGCATGTCTGTAATCAATTTAACAATTTCAACGAAGTTAGGAATAAATCTTCTCAAGAAATTTATTTTTCCTAAAAATGATTGAATTTCTTTAACATTCCTAGGGATAACTATTGTATCTATAGCCTCTAGTCTTTTAGGATCAATCCTGATTCCATATCGGGATACGATATGACCCAACAACTTACCTTCCTACATATCGAAATGAGACCTTTTAGGATTTAAGGATAGACCAAACCTGCGGCATTTTTCAAATGTTTGTTTGAGATGAATCATATGGTCTTCATCCGATTTTGAAAAAACAGTAAGATCATCCAAATAGATGACTACAAACTTGTCTCGTTCGCCGATGAAAGCAATATCCATTGTGCATTTAAAAGTAGCTCATGCATTCATTAGTCCAAATGACATTTTATCATACATAAACGTGCCCCAAGGAGTGGTAAATGCGGTTTTTTCTTTGTCAAGATCACTGATGGCAATTTGATTATAACCTGAAAATCCATCAATCATGGACATTCTATTAGCCCCTACTACTTTTTCAAGAACATGGTCCATTTTAGGTAGAGGATAATTATCTTTAAGAGAAGATTTATTAAGATTCCTGAAATCAACACATAATCTGATTTCCCCATTTTTCTTTCTAACTGGGACCAGATTAGCTACCCAATCATAATATCTTAGGGGTACAATAATCTTAGCATGAAGAAGTTTTTTAACTTCTCGTTTGATAACAGGTAATAAAATAGGGTTAAATTGTCGGAGTTTTTGTTTGAAAGGTTTGACACCTAGTTTGAGAGGTATTTTATGTTCAATTACAGAAGTGTCATATGTTTTCACTTCTTCGTACGACCACGCGAAAACATCTTTATATTTCCTTAACAGCTCCGTATATTTGTTTTTGTTTTCTGTTGATAAATATTTGGATAGTTTAACCATTCGGGGGTTATCTTCAGTTCCTATATTAGAATCTTCAACCTCCTCTAGTTGGGGTTGTAGAGTAGTTTTAGAAGGAATGCCATCTTGATTAAAAAGTCTTTCCAAATGGATTAGACCCTTGGGGATTTGATTGTTCTTGAGAACAAGCATTCGGTGTTTTGCAATTTTATCGTGAAATTATTTGGAATCCTCCCCTTCTTGCATGATCCAAATAGGATCATTTTGATTCTCCTGATTGGTATGCATTTCTGCAAATTCATCTAATGATTCTAGAAACTTTCGAAGCTGCTCATCATCTTCAAAAACCTGCCAATGTTGTATATTATTTGGTATTGAAGGGAGATGTCTCATTTGTATATGATATTTTAAATTAAAAGTAGTTGGGGGTGTAAAAGTTGATGTAGCTTTGGCTAAAGCATCAGCTTGTTGATTCTCGAATCTTGGGACGAAATGAAAATTGACAGAAGTGAAGAAGTTCTTGATTAAATCCCAAACACAATTCCTATAGGAGCGTAATCTAGGATGCTTAGCCTGATACTGTTGATTTACTTGTTTTATAATTAACTCGGCATCACCAAATACTTCAAGTTTCTTAATTTTCATCTTTCTAGCAGCTTCTAGTCCTAGCACTAGAGCTTCATATTCACATACATTATTTGTACAATCTATATACCACTGGAGCCTATATGAAAAATGAATAACGAATTGATCATCGGGAGCGATAAGAAGTGCTCCTGCCCCAGCTCCAAGATAGGAGGAAGCACCATCAAAATACATTTTCCATACACCAGTGTTATAGACATTTTTCTCTATTTCTTTTTTTCAATTTTTTCTTCTATACATTTATCATCCACATCTACTTCAAAATCATCATCTAAAGATAATATACAATTTCCTAGATCTTGGTCGGCAATATAAACTGGACGATTGTTAGGGTTTTTCGGGTCACCTACAGTAAATGCTAACCTAGTCTCTCTGTAAAGACGAGTGAATTGGCCTCCGAAAACTGGAATTGTAGCATAAGTCATATCTAGCTGGAGAGATCCTCCAAGCCTAGCGCCCCATGATCTAGATAATAGAATACCATATTTTGGGGGAATGTCAGCGACTACTACATCCATAAGAATAGTTTTAGCAGGTAGTTGAGCCAAACCTACCACTAGGTCTTTAATCATACCTATGCACTTTACTTTCCTCAAATCGAAAGAATATAAATCACCATAGGGTCTTGTGATTTCAAGACCAAGTTTTTCCATTATTGCCTTTGGAAAAACATTGTGGGAAGCTCCAAAATCCAACATACAGTTATGGAGAAGGTGGTCAAATAGAGTTAGCGTAATGTAAAAAGGAGCCACATTGTCCCTTGCACCTTTGACGTGTGGACTGAAGACTAAGATAGGTTTGTCATCCTCTAAATTAATAGCGTTAGCCTGGCTTTCATCTTCGGAAAAATTAATCATTTTGGCGATTTGTTTTCTATATACAGGATTTTTAGCTAACACAACAAGGGGAATAGCAATTTTGATTTTATTTATTTCGTTTTCCAAATTAAAGTTTCCTAGAGCCTTGTCATTTTCGATGTTCGGGGCTTCCATGCCTTTCTTCTCGGTTTTACGTTGAGATGTAACCTTGTTTTCTTTTATAGGAGCTTGTGTCTTCACAGGGAGTGTTCCTACTGATTCTGACTGTACAGGTTGTGTATCGACTATGTTTCTTTTTGCAGACTGTTTATCTGCAACCTTTGGAGTTACCTCATCGGTTTCGTTTCTCGGAAAATTCTTTTTTGTCAGAACATTTGGGAGATTTTTGTTTCTTGGTCTCAAATTATATTTTCCCTGTAATTCAGCAATAATATCATCTGCAATATTTTGATATGTGAAATCATCAGTAATATTATTTCTAACATGTTCTTCCGATGTACTTTCTTTACTCAAAGATGCTTTGTAATCTTGTTTAGACAAATAAGGGGATTTATTATCATCGCCAAGGTTACTAATATCTTCATCAATTTCTTCAAAATATCCTAAATCTTCCTCTCCAATATAATTTTCACTTTTAAAGGGTGTTTGAATTTTTTGATCTTCATTTTTAATTATTTTATGTGTTCCCTGAGGTTTAGGATTTCTTCGAAAATCTTTTCTGGGGAAATTATCTCTTTTCAATTTCTCTAGTTCCATTTTCGAGATCTTGTTTGAAAGTTCTCGAATGACCCTAGCCATCTCTTCTATTCTATCTCCAGAGGATTTTCCTGACCCTGAAGGTCCACCTTGCTCTTTAAATTTTTTATTTTCTTTGTTTCCAGTTTCAGCCTTTGCTTTAAGTTTTTCTGATGCCATCATATTGGATTCAATCTCAAGCACATCATCCTGCATTTTAGAAAGATCTATTGATCTCCTTTCTCTTAACAATAAAGCAAAGTTGGGATCAAAAGTGCTAGCAAATGTCACTTTTGCTGCAGGTTGTGAAGGTTTAACTTCAACTGGAATTTTATTATACAACTTATTGAACCTCTGTGTGAATTCTAGAACTGACTCAAAGTTTTTCTTTCTGAGGGCTCCGAATTCGGTTAAATAGTAGAGGTGATCCTTCCTCTCTCTCCATTGTCTGATAAATGCAATTTCAAGTTATTCATAGGATCTTAATGATCTAGCTGGTAAGGATCGGAACCAGGTCCTCACCTGCCCTTCAAAAGTTTGAACAAGTAATCTAGAATAAACATCTTCATGTTCTATTCCGAGTATGTCTGCAAATTGATCGAAAATTTTTATATGTTCTTGGGCAGTCAAATCACCTTCCCCTGTAAATTTCGGAAGGCTTTTCATATAATTCTTAGGGAGATCATGAAGAGGAACAGGAAGAACGAGGGGAGCATATCTAGCAGCCACTTTAGCGAAAATCCTGGGAAGTGGTACTTGACCACCTCTAGGAGCACCACCTCCAGCTCCAGCACCTCCTTGTGTTACCATGGTTATATTCAGAACTGATGTTAGGACAGTGTGGGGAGAAGATTCTCATAAAAATGGAGAAGAAACTTCAGGGAATCAGAAAGTATCAAATGAGGGGGGAAGTGAAAGTGATCTTTCAAGAGTTTCCGATGGGTGTGATTACGTAAAGTGAGGTTGATCTATAGTATATGTGGACAAAAAGACTTGCTTAAGTGCTTTTCTAGATTTTAAATTTTTTTCCGGATCAGAGACTGGCGAGGTCTGTTTACTATCCGGGTTTTTTCTGGTGTTCTTGCGACTAATATCCAGTTTATTTATTGTGGAGTCGCCAAGTGAAAAATATTTTATCCTTAGAAGGCTTTTTGTCCTTGTTCACTATAAAAAACAGAAAATGTCAATGTTGTTCTTCCTAGGGAAAAGATTTGTTTCTTCGTTCCCCAACCACGACGCCAAAAAGATGTTGTTCCTGATTTTATGTTTTAAGGCTATAAAACATACCGTCAAGGAATCCGTAAATGGTTTAAGGAAAAGATTTGGGAAAAAGGAAACAAAGAAAGATCAGAGAAGATTCAGGTTCTCAACTGTCTCTGTCTTGCTTCCTGTTGTTCTTGGATTCTAATGTCTCACTCAATAGCAGCCCATGATCATTCTAACTCAACCATGTTAGTCGTTTTTTGTAAAATAGTATTAAATAAACTCAGGGCAATACTGGTTTGATCCTGTAGGCCCGGTTCAACGTTGGGTTGCCTGCTATTAGGGACAGTCATGGATGATAAAACTTTAGTTGTTTATAAATGGATTTTAATCAGTTTGTTACTTCATATTTCCAGAGATGAGATCAAGGAAAACAATTTTAAAATCTAAAACAGTAATGTAAACACATTCAAGGCCATTTCGTGGTTTTGTAACAATTTCAAGAATTGTAAACAACAAATAAACACTACATAGAAATATAAGGCTTTAATCAAGAAAGAATCTTATATTTCAATATACAATAATGAAAGAAAAGATGAGGTTTCTAACAGGGGTTAAGTATTAAGGAACAAAAGATTCACAGGTCTTGAAATTACTAAAAGAGATTTCAAAGGAAAAATTGTAAATCATTTAACATCCAAACCAATCTGAAATATAAATCAATGATGTATATCACTTCAAATTGATTTACCTATTAGATATAACATGAGAAGGAAAAAATTCAACAGAGTATGATAAACAAGGGAAGACACATAGTTACAAAGTTGCAGGATCCAAAATCTCGTTTGCGATTTATATTCCGATGTATTTGAAAATTGATATTACAAAAATGGCTTTCTCCAAAATTTCTGAAGCCCTTTCTCAGCCTCAGCTAATGCTTGGCTATATTGACTTCGCCTAACAATCCATAACAACCATCTGTTCCGATATTTAATGAATCTCTTTCAAAGAGATCGAAGATTCCTTGGCAATCTTCATTAACTTCTCTTGTGATTCATTTATATTCAGCCAATTTTGATTCCCACACTTTAATCATTATATCTCCTTTAACATGTTCAGAAATAGATAATTTCTGAGTCTTTCCAATTTCTTCCTTTGATGAGGAACCACTGCTTTCTGAAAGGTTGTCCTAGCTGCTTTCACCTCCCTTTCTTTGTGGAACACATTCTCCAAAGATTTATTTGATTCTTGAAAATAATTCTGGATTACTTCCAGATTCGAGAAGACCTTTTGTTGTTCCTCCTCTATTCTTACATATATCTCTAATGCCTGTGTCCTGAAATTTTCAAGTTCTACTACCTGGTTAACAATAGATAAAATCTTATCTTGCAAATTTTTGTTTTCCTCTCCCAGCTTTCGAACCTGTTCCTATGTGACCTGTATTAAGTGTTTTTCCTCATCCAAGTCTTTATTCAATTTCTGGATCTCTTGCATATCCTTTAGTCTAGCTTGTTCTAGACCTTTCTGTATTCCCCAACCAATATTTCTTTCATTTTATTTTATTTTGTCTTGCAACTGGATTATTGTTTGATCCTTCTGTTCAAGCATAGTTGTTAAATTTCCCACAGAATACATATTATCTGATGCTATAACACCCATCGTTCCTGCTAATTCTGTAACGAACTCTCCATCCTTGAATTTCTTTCCATCTATGATAACTCTATGCCTTTTAATCGTTCCTTCTCCTCTTGAATGAATTTCCTATGTCAAGACTGCTCTTCTCTTTTTGCTAAAAAAATAATCCGATGAGGGGATTTCATCTCTTGAAATCGGCTCTAGATCACTGACATATAGAAATCCTTCATGGGGGGTTCTGAAAGTCGACTGTAATGGAGTTAAAGAAGTAATCGGACTACCAAGTTCTTTTGAAGCTATTTCTCCTATTTTTTCTGGAATTGATTATGGTTCTTTTCCCTTATCCATTTCCAATTCTTTTGTTTGAGAACCCTTTGCATCCTGGGAAGGTTTCTCAGTATTCTTTGACTTACCTTTGTCATCTGGTTTACCATGAGTATTAGTTTCAAACCCTGGAGGGGTTTCTTCCTGTTCTGGCAATGAGGTTGAAAATTCACCCTGTAAAATCTTAGGCAGGAAACTTCGTCTATGGCTTTGAAAAGATGCAAACCCAGCCCGTGAGTCAAATGTCAAGGCCTGGACTCTGTTCAACACTTCTTCATAACACTTAACACCTTTAAGAATATCATCATAAACGGATACCTCATGTTCATATGCCTTTAAATTACAATGAATGTAATGCCTACTTATTATTTAGTAGGGGTCATATTTTTTGTGCTCAATATTTACTAGCTTCACTTCTTCCAATGACTCGGCCTCTACCTTAGAATGACCTAAATCTGATAAAGTAAATTTCCCGACATGAACAGGGAGAGATGGCCATGCTTTTTTCTGAAGTGCTTTTAATTCCAACCCAATACCACCCTTGGCTAACTGATGAGCTACTTCTCTACATATCAATCTTTCTGGTAAGAATTTTGGGAGTGCATAAGGAGGAATGGAACAACCATAGACCCTAACAGAGGAAAAAATTTCTTCAATAAACCAGTCAACAACAGATTTAAGACTTTCTATGACTGCATTAGAAATGCGAAGGGGTTCACATCCAAAAACTAATTTGTGTATGGGAATAATGACAAAATGACAAACTTCGTAAAATGATTCTTTAGGATTTTCTTCCCAGAGGGCTGAGTGGTATTTATGAACAAGCTATGGGCATGAAATGCTCCAACTCCAATTCATTAATGGAAATTGGGTCATAAAACAGATGGCATCCATAATATATGCAGACATATAAAAAGACAATGGTTGTCCCTTTGACTTGGCTGCTTTATTATTTAAAATTTCTTGCATCAGGTTATCCAATAAAATTTTATGCTAGTTAAAACCATTTCCATTTGAAACTTCTTCTAAGAAGGGTACTCGGTCTGCATGAAAGTGATAGGGATCTTTTCTCCTGAAAAGTCTGCATAACATCATGGCTACATAAACCATATATTGATTTAAGGAAGCTGTAGCATAAATCCCATGCGAATCAGCCCTAAACTTTGCTTCAGACTCGCCCATCCTTTAATCATGTCGGGGTATGTCTGGTCTGCCTCAATACAATCTTTTGTTTGAAATTCAGCTAAAAGTTCAGCATTAAAGGTGTGTTTATAATTCGGCGATAGTTTATACATTACTTGAATGTGCTCAAGCCGAAATGATCCGACGATAGCTCCTTGCTCGTTTTGAATACTCCTTGTTGGGATATCTACCTTATCCAGAGCCCAGCCGACCATCTCAGTATATGCCAGCAGCCTCGAATGCGCAACAACCTTATGAATTTCAGACTCAGCAACGCCCCATAGATGATTTTCAGAATCAGGGTCTGCATATTTTAACTCATCCTCCAGCAATTCAGATATTTGATGCCATGCTTTGTTGCAGTGTATGGCGTGTGGAGTAGTATCCGAGATAATATCACATTCCTGTGGTTCTTCGTTTTTCTTCAATGCTTTTTTAGGTGCCATAGCTCTATGTTTGACTTGAGAACCTATTACAGAAAGTGGATGAATAATCTCATCTTTAAAATGACAATACAGACATTTCAGACGTTTACTTTGAATATATCATAAAAAATAATGAGATTTGTATATCTGTCACGAATTTAAAGCTCATAATGAAAAAAATATTTTCGGAGATATGCATTTAATGTCCGTACTTAGGCATTCTCGGAATTTTCAAATAAAAAGAGAAACTTACTTAATCGGACAACGACGCATTGATGAACACTCAAAGAAAGATTAACTTTAAACCTGTTTTGGAAGGAGGATTTATTAGTGTTAATTATGAATTAAATATGAAAACATCACTTTTCGAGGTTTCGAAAGTCTTGATGTCGAAAAGTATGTCATCGGAAAAGCCTGATCGCTGAAATTGCGAAATAGCGATGGTTTATTTAAGATTTAAATGTTTTTAGAATGTTAATTAATCGAGATTAGGCCCTTTCAAGATTTCAGAAATCGAGATTTCGGGAATTACAATGACATGAGACGTGCTCTCACGGAGTCGCGAATCCCGAAATCGTGAAATCACGATGTCTTGTTTCTTTTAAACATGACTTAACTTATCTTGATTAATTAAGTAATCAAGATTAAGGCCAAAACCAAATTAGTTTAACTTTAACGTAAATTATGAATCGATATTTTGGAAATCGGCATTTCAGGAAATATGATGACAAGAGATGCGCTCTTATAGAACCGTGAATCCTGAAATCGCGACGTAATTATATTAATTTTAAACCTTTTTTATAAGATGTTAAACTAATTCATTTTTAATTAAGATTTAAACGTATCGGGGAATCGAGAATTGGTGTTTCGTTATTCAATTTACATCAATCATCTGTTTGCGGAAAACCCCGAATCCCGATTTCTTTATTTTTTTAAATTTAAAGAAAAATCACAAAATTTTAATTACAATACGTTTTAAATAATTCTTTCAAAGGGCGCTAGAAAATTTATATTTTTGTAAACTTTTTCCGTTCGTTGTCCAAAAGAAAACGATAAAAGGGCATCGCGAATTTTTAGAAATGACGAAATTCTTGCTTGAGGAAAGTCGAAACCTTAAAAACAAAAAATCTGGGCCTTTAGGATGAAAAATTTAAGCTTTGTTTCAACACTATCCACTATCCAATGCAACTAGTCTCACTTAATTTGAATACTCACTGAAGAAGATATCATTGTTTTACTTGGAAGACCGTTTTTAGAATGGTTAATATGACTAGTTAGATACCTTATCTTGCACAGGGTGTATCTACAAAAGTCGGCTGACCCAGAAGCTGAAATTTTTATCACAGATACATTGATACTTTCTATGGATATACTCCACATTTTAGGGTCTGAAATGTTACATAAAAATTTTATAGTGAAATTTGTTGGATCATGTTGTCATTCATGCCAATGGTTTGATTCATGTTGTCATTGATGCCAATGGTTTGGCTGTTTGCGAGATTGTTGGATCATGTTGTCATTGATGCCAATGGTTTGATTATGTGGGATATTGTTGGATCATACGTCATTCATGCAAATGGTTTGGTTTGATTGATGTCAATGATATCTGTCCAAGTGGAAACCAATTGATAAATATGGATCATTGATATGATGCATTGATGAAGATGGATCAGTGAGATGTCATTGATACATGATACATATTTGATATATATGATGCAGTGGTGAATTGATGCAAAGATGAATCATTATTGTCTTATCATGGTTGATAAGGTGAACAAATGGATGAACTCCAAAGTGGTCCCCTTATGGTGAAAGCCCTCATGGGAAGACGCTTTACGGATTGAGTTATCCTAGAAGAATGGTTGGAGGACCCATACTTTCATGTGGATTAATGAGATGAAGATCAATGAAGTTGTTGGTGAAACTATCCTAGATGGATAGTTCTTGACATGCCATTTCCAGTGGTATGTGGAGTATCACATAACTCCTCACGATTTGAGAGTTATGGCTCTACGAATTTGAAGGACCCCTATATGATGGCTTGAAACCCCAAAAGGTCAAAGAAGTCAAAGTGCCTGAAAAGAAGAGATCATTATTTAAATGATAAATTAAAGTGAAAAAATCAAGAAAGATTATTTAAATGATAAAATGAAGTGACAAAATCAAGAAGAAATATTTAAATGATAAAGTATTGGAGAAATTTCTATTCATGGAAAGTGGTTAACCCTAAAATAAGGAAAATAGGTTAAGTGACCTATAATAGGTTAAGTAACCTAAAAATGGGTTAAGTGACCTAGAATATGAAAGTATAAATAAGAAGCTAGGATCTCTTGTAAAATGCACATGCGGTGAGAATCCCTTTTGTGGATGAATGGAGAGCTTTTTGTGAATATCTTGTGGAGTATTGATGGAGAGTTTCTTGTGAGAGCATCCTATTGGTGTGGATCTCTTGAGAATGAGTGAAGATCTATTCTGAGGAAGAGAGAGAGAAGAGGATCTCATGGATGCATAAAAATTTCAGCAATGTCAGAGATCTTGATGGAAAAAGTCTCGACTTCATAGAAAACCCTATTTTCTGATGTCCACGTGGGTTATCTTTGTATAGGGTGCGTGTACACGCGGGATAGATGTGTATAGGGTGAGTGTACATGTGGGATGACTCTGTACAATGAGCATGGAGTGGATAAAATCATGGAGATTTGTGTTTGATCTGGTGCCAAGCTCTTGGATGATGAGGCAGGTTCTAGATCTGCATTCTATGGCCTCAGATCTATCACTGAGACACTGGTATGGTTACATTATTGTCTTGATGGATGTTATTGTTTGATGTGTTGTGAATTCTTAGGGAATTCTTGGTATGGCTTCTATGATGTGGCTTTGTTTGACTGATTTGGTTGATGAAGTGAGAAACACTCTTGTGATTCAGTAGTGACATGATTGCTATGGTATACTAGTTATTTATACATGATTGAGATAACATTCATATTGAATTGTTGTGGAGCATGAGTAAGCTATTGGAGAGTTTGGATGTGTTGTGACTGACTGTGGGTCAGTTTGGACAGTGGAAGACAAAAGAGAAAGTGATTACAGGTTGCGGAGGGTCTAAGCATGTGAACTAAAGAAAAACCCTAGTTTCTTAGAAGCATACGCTTATTGCATTATACAATGGATGTGTTCACACGCGGGTTGTAGTGAGCCAGGGTGCGTACACATGAGGGTTGCACTACTGATAGGTTGTGATGTTGACAAATTGATATCTGTTGAGGATTGTTGCCTCATCTCAGTTGGTGCTGAGAATGTAAGTTGTGTCTTGCATATAGAGATGGTGCTCTTGTAGAGTTGTACTCTATTCAGTTGTTGTTGATAAACCCCAAGGATTGAATTCCGTAATAAAATAAAATTGTACATACATCTTGTGTTCTTTGTGTTCATTGTGGTGATGAGTTGTTGATGATATATTGCTGATATATGTTGTTGATATGTGCTCACATCTAACTGGTTATAAATGATAGCAATGGGTAATGAATAAATGTTGAATGCTAATTGATGAGTTTTTGTGCAAGAGGAAAGTTGTGGGAAAAAGAGCCCCACACTCATTCACCCCCCCTCTAAGTGTGGTAGGTGTGTCCAAAAATTGGTATCAGAGCGGGCCTTCACTACAATCCTTACCAAGATTGAAGGAGATCCATAGACACACAAATGGATGATGAAGTTCCAATCCTTGATGAGGAAAACTATTCTACTTGGAGAATAGAGATGAGAGTGTATTTGAAGACAATGGGAGCAGCCATTTGGAAGGCAACCATCAGTGGATATGTTTCATTAAATAACAAGTCAAATTTTGCAGCTCAAAGGGAAGGAAAGAAGAATTATGCATTGGCTCTCAAGACCATTCTTAGTGGAATCTCAAGCCCTATCAAAGAGAGCATGGGACAATGCACTTCCACCAAGGATCTATGGCTAAAGCTAGAGGAGACATATCAAAGCAAGGAAGAGGAAGAAGAAATTGAATACCACTCCATCAAGATCATCAAAGGTAAAGAATCATAAAAAACTCTTGAATGCATTATTTCTAAATGTGATTTTGAAAACATTTCAAGTGAAGATAAAGAATCAAGTGATAATAGCACA
>ML817007.1:15141-85988 GCA_009831015.1 Picea engelmannii
GTTTGATGGTATTTATCCCATGAAAAGAATAGAAGGAAATCTATTAAAACTTCAAAAGGAAATTGAAGAGGGTTTATACATGTATAGGAGTGATCATTTTTATACACACTATAACTATCTTTCGGATAACACTAAGAAGTTTCGTAGGAGGAGTCAAAGGCACATCTTGAAATTAAAGGGAATGATCAAGGAACATGAAGAGGGCAATAAAACTCAATTAGAAGAAAAAGAAGAAGAGATCACAAGACTAAAAGATAGAAAAAAATATATGAATGTAGAAGATGAGAATAACAAAAGTTTTGAAACTATTTTCCATCTCAAGACCCAAATATAAGAATCCAAAAGAATAGACGAACTATTGAAGATTCAAATAAATGAAAAGGAAGATTCATGTTGCAAATTAGAAGCTGAAACTGTTGACCTTAGAAAGAAGGTGGAAAAGTCAAATAAATTCTTGAATAGCTAAAGAATCTTGGATGAGATCTTGGAATGTTAAGGACCATCATGTGATAAATCAGGTCTTGGATACAAAGGAGAAGATACACATGTTGAAGCAAGCACCTCAAAGAAGCATGAGGTATGTCCATCAAAGAAAGAAGATAATGTTGCAAAGAAACCATCTACACAAGGCAAAGAAAATTTCAAAAGTACAAAGCAAGGAAGACATCAAGAAGCCATTTTTTGAACACCAAAGCAAAGGTATGAAAATATTTTTCATGAGCATTTTTATTCATGTAATGGATATGGTCACAAATCTTTTGAATGTAGATCTTATGAAAGGAGATATAATGGAAGATTCTATAACACCATGAGGTGTTGGAGATGTGATCAAGTAGGACATATTGTTGTTCATTGTAACACCATGAGATGCTACAACTGTAGTGGATTTGGCCACAAATCCTAGGAGTACTGGAACACAAGAAGAAATTACATGATGAGGAATTCACATAGCATGGCTAGAAGAAGGAATGAAGTAAGAAAGGGAGACATCTTTGAAAAGATGGATGCTCATAGTTCAAGTTTTGAGGAAAAGGGTCATATACAGAACTGGGTGAAGAAGACAAAACAACCATATCGAAATGAAAGACTGAAGGGAAGTAAAATAGTGTCATCTACTAAGGCACACGTGGGTGACAATGGTGACAGTCGCATGCATATGCATGTTGAACTTGAATAGGTCACGTACACACGTGCTATGTTGTGAAACAGGCCGCGTATATGTTGAAAAGCCTTGGGAAAAAGGAAATGCACATGGATTGGACTTTGATGTGATGGTATAACTCTGTATTGCAGGGTCTGACATTGTTTATTGCAGGTTCTGACACTATTTTCTACAGGTTTTCATGGTGAGATCACACAATGGTATAATATAAAATAAATATTGGGTGCATGGAACTAATCCATGAGTATGGATTGATGTTGATTTGCTGGGATTAATCATTTTGTGATGATGGTGGTGTACATGGCTGGTATATCGTATGATGTATTACCGGATGCATATGTTGATATCATGTTGAATGCATTTTTCATATGGATTGGGCTACATGTTGAGACATATGGTTGGATGATTGGAACATGTTTTATGGAAGACTTGGCATACATGTATGGGACTCATCATTTTGTGGTATTGGTGCATAGTAGTACACTCATATATGGTATTACTTGATTTTCACAACATTGGTATTTGTTTGATACATGATTGTGGTACTTGGTTCATGATGGAGACATATCATGAGTGATATGATACATTGTTTGGCATGTTGGTAGATGTACATGGTTGGCATATTGGTGGATGCACATGATTAGCATAATTGGTAGATGCACATGTTGGCATATTAGTAGATGCGCATGTTGGCATATGGTGGATACATTTTGATGGATGATATTGGCACATTGTTGATGTACATAGTTGATGTACATGGGTGTTGTGCATGGTGGGCACATTTTGGTACATGATGTACTTGGTTGATATATTGTTCATGATTCTCTATTTCATTATTGACATATATTTTGTTTCATGATGAATGGTATAGAACAAGTTTTATGCATGAACAAGTCCAAGGATCGTCATATGGTAGCATATTGTGCATATTGTAGAGAATATGGGGGCAGACATACCCTTAGGGGGAGTCATTCTTCTTCCCATGATTCTAGGAGGAGATATTTATCAGATGCATACCAAGAAAAGATCCCTATATTTGAAGAAAGAGCACAAAGGCATAATTCCAGGGGGAGCAATGGTCACAAGGGGAGTATGTTCGATGTATTTTCAGCATTACATCAGATTGATATCCCTTGTTCAAAAGGGGAGAGATTATATAGTGGCAAGAAGACAGGGGGAGTAGCCCCAAGAGGAGAATGGCTCTTTGCCATTGATGTCAAAGGGGGAGAGATAATCACATTGATGTTATTGATGTCTATTGATGGGAGAGATTGATGTGGAGACATAGTCACATTGATTATTGATGCAGTGCATGCCTTGTCTACATGTTGACATCAATAATTGGTAATTGGAATTGACATCAATGTTGGTATTTTCGTCAATGCCAAATGGGGAGATTGTTGGATCATGTTGTCATTGATGCCAATGGTTTGATTCATGTTGTCATTGATGCCAATGGTTTGACTATTTGGGAGATTGTTGGATCATGTTGTCATTGATGCCAATGGTTTGATTATGTGGAATATTGTTGGATCATACGACATTAATGAAAATGTTTTGGTTTGATTGATGTCAATGATAGATGTCCAAGTGGAAACCAATTGAGAAAGATGGATCATTGATATGATGCATTGATGAATATGGATCAATGAGTTGTCATTGATACATGATACATAGTTGATATATATGATGTAGTGGTGAATTGATGCAAAGATGAATCATTATTGTCTTATCATGGTTGATAAGGTGCACAAATGGATGAACTCCAAAGTGGTACCCTTATGGTGAAAGCCCTCATGGGAAGACCCTTTACGGATTGAGTTATCCTAGAAGAATGGTTGGAGGGCCCATACTTGCATGTGGATTAATGAGATTAAGATCAATCAAGTTGTTGGTGAAACTATCCTAGATGGATAGTGCTTGACATGCCATTTCTGGTGGTATGTGGAATATCACATAACTCCTCACGGTTTGAGAGTTATGGCTCTACAAAGTTGAAGGACCCCTATATGATGGCTTGAAGCCCCAAAAGGTCAAAGAAGTCAAAGTTATTGAAAAGAAGAGATCATTATTTAAATGATAAAGTAAAGTGAAAAAATCAAGAAAGATTATTTAAATGATAAAATGAAGTGAAAAAATCAAGAAGAAATATTTAAATGATAAAGTATTGGAGAACTTTCTATTCATGGAAAGTGGTTAACCCTAAAATAAGGAAAATAGGTTAAGTGACCTAGAAATGGGTTAAGTAACCTAAAAATGGGTTAAGTGACCTAGAAGATGAAAGTATAAATAAGAAGCTAGGATCTCTTGTAAAATGCACATGTGGTGAGAATCCCTTGTGTGGATGAATGGAGAGCTTTTTGTGAATATCTTGTGGAGTATTGATGGAGAGATTCTTGTGAGAGCATGCTATTGGTGTGGATATCTTGAGCATGATTAAAGATCTATTCTATGGAAGAGAACGAGAGGAGTATCTCATGGACACATCAAAGTTTTGACAATGTCGGAGATCTTGATAGAAAAAGTCTCGGATTCACAGAAAACCCTATTTTCTGATGTCCATGCGGGCTGTCTGTGTATAGGGTGTGTGTACACGCGGGCTAGATATGTATAAGGTGAGTGTACACACTTGTTGACTGTGAACAAGGAGCATGGAGTCGATAAAATCATGGATATTTGTGTTTGATCTAGTGCCAAGCTCTTGGATGATGAGGCAAGTTCTAGATCTACATTCTATGGCCTAAGATCTATCACTGAGACACTGGTATGGTTACATTATTGTCTTGATGGATGCTATTGTTTGATGTGTTGTGAATTATTAGGGCATTCTTGGTATGGCTTCTATAATGTGGCTTAGTTTGGTTGATTTGGTTGATGGAGTGAGAAGAACTCTTGTGATTCAGTAGTGATTGAGATAGCATTCATATTGAATTGTTGTGGAGCATGAGTAAGCTATTGGAGAGTTTGGATGTGTTGTGACTGGCTGTGGGTCAATTTGGATAGTGGAAGATATAAGAGAAAGTGATTGCAGGTTGTAGAGGATCTGAGCATGTGAAGAAAAGAAAAACCCTAGTTGCTCAGAAGCATACGCTTGTTGCATTATACACTGGCCGCATTCACATGTGGGCTGTAGTGAGACAGGGCGCGTACACATGCGGGCTGCACTACTGACATGTCACGTAACTACTGACAGATTGATATCTGTTGAGGATTGTTGCCTCATCTCATTTGGTGCTAAAAATGTATATAGAGTCTTGCATATAGAGTTGGTGCTCTTGTAGAGTTGTACTCTATTCAGTTGTTTCTAATAAAACCCAAGGATTGAAGTCCATAATAAAAGAAAATTGTACATGCATCTTGTGTTCTTTGTGTTCATTGTGGTCATGACTTGTTGATGATATATTGTTGATATGTGCTCACAACTAACTGGTTATAAATGATAGCAATGGGTAATGAATAAATGTTGAATGCTAATTGATGAGTTTTTGTGCAAGAGGGAAGTTTTGGGAAAAAGAGCCCCACACTCATTCACCCCCCCTCTAAGTGTGGTAGGTGTGTCCAACAAAATTCCACGATGAATAAATTATGGATGATTCCATAACCCTATATTACAAATTCTATATTTCTGAAATTATAATGCCTTAAGAGATGAAATTTTAACCCAACATATCTTGCTCTATCTACTAAATATCATCCAAGGGGTTCCTTCTGAAACGTCGTAGAAAACAATTTATAGTGAGAATTCCAAGATGTCTCAGATGTAGCAGTGAAACCCCAAGACCTTGAGCTGTGATACCTAATTTTAAGAACCAAATATCAAAATAGAATAAAAAACCCTCAGAATAAGTACTCAACACCTTGAAAAAGAGAGAATTTCAGATAATAAGCCTTTCAAAGGGGGAAACCTCCTTATACACCACATAAATTTCCAAATAAAAGATGATTCCAAATGGAAAGGTCTCCTTGGTATATATAGGAGACAAGGAGGTAAAATTACAACTAATGGACCCAAGACAACATAAATAAACTACCATTACTAATGTAATATGCCCCAATTAAGGGGTAATGTGCCACTATTTAGGGATTAACATAGACACATCGTGGTTTGCGTACCAAATCCTTCAACGTATCCTAGTAATTTTTTCATAGCCTACATCCCATATGGAATGTGTGAAAAGACTATGGAGGCATCGAGATGTGTGCATGAGGAATGCGCAATGGGTTTTTTTCCCTTTCTCTTTATCAACATGCTAGAGGTCCCAACCTCTCATTCTCTATCTTGCCCTCCCGACTCTAGTTTCCCTGTGATGTCTTCTATCTATATTTCCTCCTATTGCGTGGACGCCACCACATGTTGTGGTCTTGGGCTATTAGAATTTGTCTTGTCTCTATCCCCACCATTCGTTCTGTGGACCGCTTCGACCCTGGAAGGTTGCGGTTGGTTGCCTATAGTTGAAGGTTTGTGGCCCTGTGCACTGTCGTGTGAGTCGATATCGATATCAGTTGTCTTTGAGGCCGCTTATTCTTCCTCAAAAAATTCCTCCTCTGCCTCTTCGGTTTCTTGTGGTGACCTATGGTTGCTTCATGTTTTCCGTGTTGTTTGGCTTGGTGGACCGATTTTTGGAGGTGCCATATTTTATAGTTCTTGGTTCCTTTGTTGAGCTTCAGCTTCTATGATCTCTAACCTCATTTGTTCTCCTTTCATCTTCGTTCTCCTTAGCTTCGCAGGTTTGAAAATGCACAATAAGTCTTGTTTGGCCCATGTTTCCACTTCATATAGAGGGAGCTTATTTAGTTGTTATTAATGCATTGAAGCTTGTCAAGTATGCTTCATTCAATTTCATAAATGACCAAATCACACCTTTTTATCCTGACAGACAATTTTTTACGTTTTTGATCGTTGACCTCTTTGCTGGTGCGTTGCACTTTTTCGATGCGCCATACTTTTCCGCTGTAACTTTTTCCTTAGTGCACAGTGTTTGATTCCTATGCACAATTAATTTTTCTCTTTTTCGCGTTGATTCCACTATCTGTTGCGCATGATATTTCCCTATAATTTGTATTTTCTTTATTTTCAAATTTTTTCTTCCTTTTTCTACTTTTTTCTTTCTTTTTGTGATTTTTATTTCCTAACCTCTACTATAGTACACTATATACATTCCTTTCTCACTATGTTGTAACTTTTAAGGATTAGTAGGTTGATTGATCCCGATTTAGGATCAGAACAAACTAATTAGCAGACTGAATACAATAAACACAGAGATAGGAATATTAACACAAATATTCAATGAAAAATATCTTCTATTAAATATTGAAATAGGCTGAAACTGTAAAACTGTAGAACTAAAACTTGCTCGAATGGTGGTAGTTATCTCTAAGAAGAGATGTGGCTGCTACATGAATCCGTCTAAGAAGAATGGATTACAATGAGGCTCCATAGCCCCTTCTATTACTCATGAATGCCAAAATCCTATACATCCAAAAACCTAACCCTAAAAGGTGAAACGCCAAAAGTCATGTGGGCCCTATGGGTAGGTTGGTGTAATTTGGTACCTCAACTTCGTAGAGTTGTAATTTTTGCATACGACCTTCATTTTAGGTGCATGATAGATCATTGGAAAGGTCTTTCAGAGAGACACATTCCATTGACAAAATCTGACTCCATCTATATTTTGACTATGGAGATCCAAAAAAAAAATGTTCAGGTCCCGAAAACAGCCTTGGAAGTACAACAAGATGTGTTGACATGAAAAAATAAAAAATAAGCCAGTGGGATTAGTCAAGAGGCCACCTGTATCCACCTGGAGAATGTGTGGGGCTCCGTAAAGCCCCAAAAATGTAGAACTCACAATTATAAATAATTACATAAGGAAATGTTGAACAAAAACAAACACGAGGATCCAATTGGAGTAGGTGGTTGGCCACCAATATCCACATGGGTCAATCCTCCCCCCTTAGGAAGAAATTGTCTCCATTGCATTGATTTCCCCCATCAAGTGAGGAAAATTCTGCTGGATTTAGCCCTAGGTGAGCCACTAGCCTTGGTGTAGGAGTTTCCCTGCCTTGACAACTCGATAAAGCTGGATCCACTGCTGGTGAGTGCCCTTGACCTGTGTGTCCACTATTTAATTGGTGGATGCTTGTTTCATGTTGTCAAGGTTGAGAACTATTGGTGTTAGTTTTTCAATGATCTCAGAGGTGTCCAATAATGGTGGAAAATATGGTCGAAGGAGGTCCACATTGAATACTATATGCAGACCAAGGAAGGGTTGAGTGTTGATCTCAAAAGCATTGCTACCCACAACCTTGGTGATAGTGTAAGGCCCATAATGAAGTGGGCAAAGCTTCCGATGGGGCCCAGTGAGATTCTCCTTCTGAAAATTTAACCAAACTTTTTCGCCAACCTGAAACTGGTGTGGTACCCTGTGTTGATCATGGCATTGCTTGTACTTAGCATTGGATTTTTGAAAAATCTCCTGGACATGTTGGCAGATGTGATGAATCCTCAGTGAATCTGGTGTCTTTTTCAATTGCACACTGATCGAGGGAAGATTCTGTCTGTGCGGTGGCAAGAGGAAGTGCAACATCAATGGGTCCCAAGGGTTGGAATCCCTGACCCACCTGAAATGGGATATGGTTGGTTGAACTATGAAGAGCCATGTTGTAACTGTGTTGGAAATATGGGAGACTCTCATCCCATGTATGAGGATTATTATAATTGTACATGCGCAAGATGTGCACAATCATCTGATTGATGACCTCGGTTTGGCCATCGGTTTGGGGGTGGAAAATAGTGGATTTTGTGAGCTTGATGTCCTACAGAGACCAGATACTCGAACAAAAGGTGTTGAGGAACCTTTTGTCTTGGTCAGAGATGATGGTCTGTGGTATCCAAAAGTGGACCCAAACTCGTTCGAGGAAGAGCTTCCCAATATGTGACGTTGTGGCATTCTTCTTATAGGCTGTGAGGATGGTCATACTAGAAAACAAATCAATGACCACAAACTCACAGTCATTTCCGTTCTTGGTGGAAAACAAACCAGACATGTAATCCATTGAGATGGATTCCCAAGGCTTCTTAGTAATAGGAAAAGGGATGTATAATCCTTGCTTATTGATGGTTGGCTTGGAAATAGTGAAGGAAGTGAAATATATCATATCCTTGATGACGTCCTGTCGAAGTTTTGGCCAATAAAAATGTTTCTGAAGAAAAACCACAGTTTTCTCTATGCCAAAATGTCCTACCACCCGACTATAGTGGGATTCCCAAATCAGTGTTTCACACTTTCTTGTAGGAATGCAAAGATGGCCTAGGTGGCATAAGAGTCTGTCCTGAATGTGAAAATCAGTGACAATGGTGCATGTACCCAAGAGTTGATATGTGGTGGATAAGTCTCAATCTCACTGATAGAGTTGGGGTCACTCTGATGCTTCATGTCCATGGGAATGGAGCACAGTGGTGAGTACAGCCACAGGAGGCTGACTAAGGCAGTGAGTGGCACAATTGGAGATACATTTCTTATACTTGATGTTGATATGGAACTACTGCAGGTAGGTGTACCACTTCTAATGGCGGTCATTCTGCAATTTCCCCTATGTCTGTATGAAATACATAGTCTTGTGATTAGTGTGTATGATCGTCTCTTTCCCCATAATGTAATGTTTCCATTAAGGACAGGTGTGTACAATGGAATACATTTCCTTGTCATAGGTGGGATATTTCTAGACAGTATATGAGAGTGTCTCACTATGGTATGACACAATATGCCTATGCTAAGTGAGAACTGTTCCCACAACATAGTCAGATACATCAATCTCAATATTGAATGTTTGTTGTAGATCGAGGAAGGAGAGTATTGGAGTTGAGCAGAAGAGATGTTTCATATCATTGAATGCTCATTGTTTCTCTTTCCCCCACACAAACTTGGCCCTACCACCACCCTTGGTCACCTGGCTGAGGGCCCATGCAATATGGGAGAATCCCAAAATGAACCATTGGTATAAATTGGCTAGTCCCAAGAAGATCTAAATCTCAGTTAGTGTGGTTGGGGCTAGCCAATCACGAATGACTTGGATCTTAGTTGGATCAACATGTAACTGATGCTCATCAACAATGTAGCTCAAGTATTGGACCTTGTTCATGTCAAAAGATCATTTTTACAGGTTGGCATAAAGCTTGTACTGTTGTAGAGTGCTCACAACCTATTGAATATGCCACATGTGCTCCTCTCACATTCTACTAAAGATGAGGATGTCATCCAAATATACTACCACAAAGGATTTGGTGAAGGGTCTCAATACATCATCCATCAAGCTCATGAAATTGGTTGGTTCATTTTTTAATCCAAAGGGCATGACTATCCATTTGCAAAGAACTTATTTAGACTAGAAGGATGTCTTCCAGACATTAGTTGGTTCCATGGGAACCTGGTGATAGCCAGAGTTCAAGTCAATCTTTTTGAATAAATTCCCCCCCTTGAGTTGTTCAAGAAGTTCATCAATCCTGGGAATGGGGTAGCGGTTCCCGACTAGGATTTTGTTTAAGGCTTTGTAATCAATGTAGATTTCCCAAGTCCCATCCTTCTTCTACACTAGTAAAATCGAGCTTCCGTAAGGGGAGGATCTAGGTTTGATGTGCCCCTTTTGAAGAAGCTCTTGGATCTGATGCCTAATCTCGTCATTCTCCATTAGCGAGCATTGATATACTGGTCCATTAGGTAGAGGTGCATCGGGGATTATATCAATTGGATGCTTGACTTGGAAGTGTGTCTATACCCATGTAGGTGACGAGAAGATGTCTCTATATTATTCCACAAGCATGTCCACTTTTTTCTACTGCAAATAGAGGCGTTGTGTAGAGGCCACAGATGTGGCAACGAACTTCTACTTACTGTGAGAACAAACAAAATAGAAGACAAACTTCCCAGTTTGTGAAATGACCTTACTACATTACTTAGCAGAGATTAAAGAAATAGCAGTAGGTGGTGCCACCTCTAGGATTCTATACAATTTTCTACCCAAAGTAATAATAACACTGCGGGGTCTAGACTCATACACAACATGACGCTTCCACAAATATGGTTTTCCTAAAAGAACATAAAAAAATCAAAGGGGAGCAATATCACACAATACTTCATCTTTGAAAGGCTTGATGTCGTAGGGAAGACGACACTCTTGGAAGACACGTAGATCTCTTCCTTGACAAAGCCAACCAATGGTGTAGGGATGTAGGTGTGGTGTCATTGGGAGGTCCAGTCGCTTGACGGTCTCTACTGAAATTAGGTTCTTCTGACTACCATTGTTGACAATGAAATGAATCAGAGCCCCCTTGACCCACATATGCGAGTGAAAGAGGCATTCCCCTTCCTCTAGTTCTTCTGGTTCGCTTAGATGGAAATTGGTGGTAGGAACTATGGCACTAGGTTCAACATCAATAATTTGATTCCCTCCTTTAGGATTTGACTCATAATCATAATTGGCCTCTGACTCAGAAGACTTCAACTCAGCCATGAGGGACTTCTTGGAGTGGCATTTTTCAGTGTTGTGCCAAGGACTTTTATGGTACTCACACCATTTTCTTGAGTCCCTCTTCGTCTTCTCATTTCCCTTCTTGTGTTGTGGCTTAGATGGATTATCTTGATGGTCAACATCTCAACTTGGTCCCTTTATGTGTGGGTTGGGGTTGCCTTTTCCCTGCTTCGGCTGTGAGGGGTTTGCATATCCAAACTCTCGATGTTTATGCTTAAATTTCTTCTCAATCTTGACAGCGTACCTATAAGTGGTGCCCAATGAGGCGATGTCCAAGAAATCCATTTCTGTTTGAATGTATCTATGAAAAAAACCATGGTATTTGACCACTAGATGATGCTCAGAATATTTGATACCCAATTTGGTGCATAGTGTATGGAAAATACTGGTGAATTCTGGTACTGTCTAGTCCCTTTCTTGACATAGGGTGGTCCATGTAGTGTATTATTCCTCATAGCTTGCAACAAGGTAGTATTGTTATTTAATGGTGTCCTGGAGGGAATCCCATGTAGGGGCCACCATAAAAATTATAGATTCCTCCATGTCCCTTTGCTCAGAGTAAGTATCCCACTAGTCATTAACATGGGAAACAACCTTGAGGAGTGCAAAAATGATCTTTTCCCTATCAGAAAAATTGTGGACTGAAAAATATCCTTCAAGAAGATTCAACGATTTATCTACAACATCTATATCTATCAGTCCTTCAAATAATGGAATATCAAAATTTACTTCTACCTTGAAGGGGGTTGCATGGCCGCTTGATGAATATGCTTCTCCCATGGGCAACCGTCGAAGGATATGCGTGAAGTTGTCCATCATTTCATTCCTTTGTCGCGCGAGGGATTCCTTGAGAAAAAATTTAAAAGGATCTCCTACTCCATAATCTTTCTTTTAGTCTCCAATGGGTTTTTGTCGGGCTCGGTGTGACCGATTTTGCAATGTCTCGATTGGTTCAAGTCCCAACTTCTTATACCTAGACCTTGTCAGGGACATGCATGGAAAAAAGTAAATGAAGAGAAAACCTCTTTGATACCACTGATCCAGATTTAGGAGCGTAATGAACTAATTAACATACTGAATAAAATAAACATAGAGATAGGAAGAGTAACACAAATATCTAGTGAACAATATCTTCTATTAAATAATCAAATAGGCTGAAACTGTAAAACTACAGAACTGAAACTTGCTCGAATGGTGGTAGCTATCTCTAAGAAGAGATCTGGCTTCTACGTGCATCTCTCTAATAATAATGGATTAAAATGAGGCTCCATAGGCCCTTTTCATACTACTCATGAATTCCAAAACTCTAGACATCCAAAAACCTAACCCTAGAAGGTGAAACACCAAAAGTCACGTGGGCCCTATGGGTAAGTTGGTGTAATTTGGTACCTCAACTTCCTAGGGTGGTAAATTTTTCATGTGACCTATGTTTTAGGCATGTGATAGCCCGTTGGAAATTTATTTCAGATAAATACACATTCCTCCATTAGACTCTGACTCCGTCTACAATTTGACTATGGCGAGCCAAAAAAACAACATTTAGGGCCCGAAAACAACCCTGGAAGCATAACAAGATGTGCTGACATGAAAACATACAAAATAATACAGTTGGATTAGGTGAGAGGCCACCCATATCCACCTGGATAATGTGTGGGGATTCAGACAGCACTAGAAGTGTAGAACTAACAATTATAAAGAAGTACAAAACGATGTGTTGAATAAAAAAAAACACAAGGAGCCAGTTGGAATAGGTGGGTGGCCACCAATATCCACCTGGATCATCGATTGTCCCTGTATAGTTTCAATCAACTACCTTTGATCATTCCTTTCAGTTCTATTCCTACCAAGTCTTGTAGTTGTACATATCTCCCATATGTGACAATATTTACTTCATATGGCCCTATCCAATGCATTTTAAACTTCCCAGGGTGTTGGAAAAATTTGTTGTCATAGAGAAAGACTAGGTCTCCCTCCTTAAAACTCTTATTTTTAATATGTTTTTCATGCCATAATTTTTCTCTTTCTTTCTGTACTTCCTGGTGAAATCCTTCGAGGATCCTATCCTCTTCCATTTCCATTAGTTGACTTAGCCTTTCTTGTATTGTGCCCCATTCTATCGTGTTGGTAATTGTTGCTACGCACAGAATGGGTATTAGAAATTCCAATGGCACCACTGCTTAATTCCCATACACCAGTCTAAATGGTGTCTATCCTGTCAAATTCTTACATGTGATCCTATATTCTCATAGTATTGCTGGTATCTTCAATTCCCAATCATCCATGTTGACATTGTAGATTTTAGCCAAAGCATTTCCAAGATCTTATTGAAAGATTCTACTATTCCATTTTCCTAAGGATGATATGGTGTACTCTTCTGGTGATAGAATTCAAAATCCTCAATCATAGCTCTGATGGTATCATTTATAAAATGAGTTCCCTAGTCACTCATCAGAATCCTAGGACATCCAAATCTAGTGATCACTTTCTCAAATAATAAGTGTGTTGTTGCCTCTGCGCTACAATATTTATCTGGTGTTTCTTCTTCCCATATTGTTAAGTATTCAGTCGCAGTAATGATATACCTAGCTCCTGACCTTTTTTGGGGTTGTTTAATAGGTCCCACAAAGTCTATAACACATTTTTCAAATACCTTCAGAGTGACTTGTGGTCTCAGAGGCATCTCATCCCATCTGTTGGGTTTTCCAACCCTTTGACAGACATCATATTTTTGGAAATATTCCTTGGCATCTTTATGGACTGTTGGCCACCATAATCTCACACACAATACCTTCTGTATGGTAGCTTTACATGCATAGTGTCCTACAACTATACCTTCATGAGCTTCTACTAAAATTATGGGCCTTTCATGTTCCAATACACACCTTCTCAAAATGCTATATGCACCCATTTTGTATAAATGTACTGCAATAAGTTGATAGTCTATAACTCTGACTACTATATTTTTCTTCTGCGCAGTGCAAAAATCTTGTGGCACAACCCCTCTACTTAAGTATTCAATAATATCAGTGGATTATTCATCAGCTACCTGTATTGAAAATATTTGTGCATCAAGGAAGTTGTCTTCCAAGTTAGTAGGTTATTCTCCAATAGTTACCCTTGATAGGTGATCAGGTCCTATGTTCAACTTCCCTAGTTTGACTATCGCTTCAAAATCAAATTCTTGGAATAAAAATAGCCATCTACAGATCGCCCCCCCAACATTGGTTTGTTGACTAGATATTTGAGAGAAGAATGTTCTGTGAACATTTTAAAGCGTTTACCCAGTAAATAGTGAATGAATTTCTGAAGTGCACATATCATGTCTAGGCCTTCTCTTTCTATGTTGTTTTAATTATTCTCTGATTCTAACAAGTTTCTACTTGCAAAGGCTATAGGATGGTCTAAGTCCCCTACTCTTGGTTGTGCCATAATTTCTCCAAGTTCTATGGTTGATGCATATACATGCACATAAAATGTATTTTCCCATTATGGGAATACTAGGATAGGTGTTGTGACCATAGTTTATTTTAAAGTGTCCAATCCTTACTTATAGTCCTCATTCCATTGAAATATAGTGTCCTTCTTCAACATTTTTTCCATTGGTACGGTAATCTATGCATACCCCTTTATAAACTTCATGTAATATCATGTATGTCCCAGTGTTTCTCTTAACTAGCAAACTGACTTTGGTGGTGGTAAATTTACAATGACTGCAATCTTAGCAGGGTCCACTAGTAAACCTTGTTTACACACTATATGTCGCAAAAATATTCCAAAAGTTGTCCCAAAAATGCATTTCTTGATGTTCAATGACATGTGACATTATTTGCATCTTTCCAACATGAGTCTTAAAACTTCTACATGGTCCTTTAACAGACTATATACGGTCTAGTCGTACAGATATACTTCTAAAAGCTAATGTATGAATTCCTTAAAAGAAACTATGACTACTCTTGAAAATATGGCTATGTCATTTTTCATCCCAAATGGCATGACAGTATATTGGTAGGATCTCCATTCTATAGAAAAAATAGTCTTATACCTGTCTTCTGGAGCTATTTTGATCTAATTTTAACCTGAGAATCCATCTGTAAATGAATATGCATCTTGGCCTCCCACATTCTCTAATACCTCATCTAACAAAGGGGCAGGGAAAGGGTCATGTAAGCAAGCATCATTAAGTTTCCTCATATATAAAAAAATACTTAACCCCCATTGTTTCTTTTCTTGGGCTACCATAGGACTGATCCATTCAGATTCATCTATTGGTTCTATGATACCAACTTCCAACATTATATCAATTTATGCTTTCACTTTCTTCTTATACACTAGATTCAGTGAGGGGGAAATCCATAACAAAGTGTGGCACTCAATACATTCCCTTTCTTATTCTTAATTTCCATAATGAGGGGGAAATACCTAACAATGTGTCCCAATTCCTAAATACAGTAACATATGATCTTTGAGTTGTCTCTTTGAACCATATTAAACTTCTTAGGTAAAGAATGCCCCTTCTTGTTATTTCCTTTCCTAGTGTGGGTAGATATGGCTTGATATTCATCTGCCATATTTTCTTCTGTTGCAACTATCCTAGCTTCTTCCTGGTTACAATATTCACAAAGTCTACTAAACTTGGGAAGCTTCTTTCTTGAACAAATTCCTTAGATGAATGCATCCCATGACCTTCGGAGGCCATTCAAGGTAGTCATCACCGTCTCTTCTCCTTCTACTGAGTCACCAATGGCTTCTATCTGCTCCTTGATTTGATTCACTCTTGATAAGTAGGAGTGAATGGTTTCTAAGTTCTGCATTTTCACATTCTTCAACTGAGATCTCAGAGTGATTCTTCAATTTATTTTTCTTCTCTCAAACAGATGAGTTAAGGTGTCCATCATTTTCTTTGGAGAAGATAATGATGATATAAGATGGATAAGGTGGTCCTTAATGGATTCTGCAATAATCTTTTTTTCTCTCATCATGTCCTTCTTATATTTTTCCTTAGCTTCATTTCCTTGAGGTTCTTGAACCTCTTCTATAATGAAATTATCCAGTTCATGTTCATCAAGAAGGAGGGTTACTATGTACTTCCACGCCCTAAAGTTATCAGCTCCATATAGCTTCTCATCGATCTTTGTTCTGATAGTCATCCTTCCTTCTGATGGTATTGGTTTTTCTAACAACTGTCTCTAGACTGAAAATGGCTCCCTTTTAGGATTCTAGATCTGTAGTTGGCTTCTATTCAGGCCTGCACTGATACCATGTTGAAATTTTAAATTTTCTATTTACACAATTCCAATTACTTAATCTAACAACAAATGTAGTAGGATCATTGAAAGATAGACAATCACAAATACAATAGAACACAAAGATTATCTCGTGAAACCCTCATGGGGGAGACAACCAAGCAACCAAAATCATCAATATAGATTCCTTCAACCAGTACAATGATGCGCTATATCTATCCAAGAAAGACCAAGACCAAAACACCAAAAGAACCAGTCTCCAAGACTTGTTCCTTGGAACTTCTTATGCGCTCCAATATGCACAAGAGAAGTGTGTGAGTGTGTGTCCAAATGATAGGAACCTATCCTCTATTTATACACAATAGTGTCTCATGAAGAGACATGAATCTTGACCTAACTAACCCATAATAAGTAAAATACCAATAATATAATAATTTATGTTTAGTGGACTTGTACAATATAATTATAATAACCTTTTAAAGGTTTGACTAAAACAAATATACAAGAATATCTTCCGTAGTTACACCCAAAATATTAAAAAATGCCACACCTGCAATATGGTGGGGTGCGCACAAAGAAACAATTCAGGACTGGTACCAGTGTAAATGACTACTGCGCATTAGATTTGGTGCAGAGCATGGGAGAAATAAAAAGTAGAGGTATGACGGAAAAGGAACACCAATTGAACACTTAAAGAAGTGAAAGGCACAGTGGAGGATGACACTACCAGAGGAATGGACACCTTAATTTATCCAAACATTGGAAGGAATCTCGAGGAACTATTATATAGACCAGGAGATGCGCAGAGGCACTACAGAATGGACATGCTTACAACATGATTTCGTAGTAACCTTATAATTTGAACATGAGAACCCCAACATGAATTCAACACTGAAGGTGATACAGGGAATGATATTTACTAATGAACTAGAATTTGAAATCATGACATAATATCAACAACAAAATAGATAGGCAATCAAGGAGTTACTCTCATGTTATCATGTTGAAGAGGAAGCACCAGATGAAGATGATTCACACAACATTTAGATTACATATATTGAAGGAAAAAGAGAGGTGGAAGGTCCATCTCTGGATTTAGAAGTATTTTTTGCACCAATCAAAGTGAAGAAAGTCAACATTGGGATGAATGAAAATCCTAAAATGACAAGTACTGGAGACTATTGGAATGAGAAAATAGTTGAAAGAATAACATAGTTACTGTGCAAATACAGTGACCTATTCCCAAAAACCTTTACAGAGATGAAATGAATATCAGGGCAGCTAGGTGAGATGAATATACCTCTCAAACCTGAGGCTATACATGTCAGGAAAAGACCCTATAGACTGAATCTAGTGTATAAGCAGAAAGTGAAAGCATAAATTGATAGAATGTTGGAAGTTGGTATCATAGAACCAATAGATGAATCTAAATGGATCAGTCCTATGGTAGTCCAAGAAAAGAAACAATGGGTGTTAAGTATTTTTTTATATATGAGGAAACTTAATGATGCTTGCTTACATGACCCTTTCCCTACCCCTTTTACAGATGAGGTCTTAGAGAATGTGGGAGGCCAATATGCATATTCATTTACAGATGGATTCTCAAGTTAAAATTAGATCAAAATAGCTCCAGAAGATAGGTATAAGACTCTGTTTTCTATAGAATGGATATCCTACCAATATATTGTCATGCCATTTGGGATGAAAAATGACATAGCCATATTTTGAAGAGTAGTCATAGTTGCTTTTAAGGAATTCATACATTAGTTTTTAGAAGTATATCTGTATGACTAGACTATATATAGTTTGTTAAAGGACCATGTAGAAGTTTTAAGACTCATGTTGGAAAGATGCAGATAATGTCAGATCTCATTGAACATCAAGAAATGCATTTTTTGGGACAACTTTTGGAATATTTTTGGGACATATAGTGTGTAAACAAGGTTTACTAGTGGACCCTGCTAAGATTGCAGTCATTGTAAATTTACCACCACCAAAGTCAGTTCGCTAGTTAAGAGAAACACTGGGACATACATGATATTACATGAAGTTTGTAAAGGGGTATGCATAGATTACCACACCAATGGAAAAAATGTTGAAGCAACATAAATCAATCATGTGTGGCACTCAATACATTTGAAGTTGAGTATGTGGTAGCATGTGCAACGAGCAAACACGTAGTATGGATTCAGAAGTTGTTGTCTAGGTTATTTGGTCTCGGATTGGAGGCAACCTACATTTGGTGTGACAACCAGAGTTGCATGAAGTTGTCAGAGAAATAGATGTTCCATGAAAGGTCGAATCATATTGAGATAAAATACTATTATATCAGGGATATGGTACAGAGGCAAGCTGTCAGGTTCTAGTTTGTGACTACTGAGGATCAAGTTGAAGATGTGTTCACTAAGATGTTGTCAAGGACAAAGTTCAAGTACTTTAGAGACAAGGTTGGTGTGGTCCCTCTTCAGAGGGAGTGACAGGTGGAAATCATCCAACATGAAAAAGGTCTGGCACTGAGTATGGAAAAGTATCATCCAACATAAAAAAGGGTTGACACTGAGTCTGGTGGGTCTCATCCAACATGAAAAAGGGTTGGCACTAAGACAGAAGTGCACATGATCAAGTATTGATGCATCATAGGGAGTGGATGTCCTGGGGACATGTTATAACTATTCAGAGCTACCCACAGACCTTGGTTGCATGGGGTGAAGTCATGTTGCACTATGGATATCCGACGATGTATATATGCACATGTTCAACAATCAATGGATGTGAGTTCGTGTAGTATCAAACCTGGAATCTGTGTCTGGAAAGAATACCTTCCTAGTTAAGAGGGAGTGTTAATATTTTTGGTGTAACTACGGAAGATATTATTGTATATTTGTTTTAGTCAAACCTTTAAAAGGTTATTATAATTATATTGTACAAGTCCTCTCAACAAAAGTTATTACATTATTGGTATTTTACTTATTATGGGTTAATTAGGTCAAGAGTCATGTCTCTTCAAGAGACACTACTGTGTATAAATAGAGGATAGGTTTTGTTAGCACAAGAATTTGCAGCCAGAAGAGGCTTGCCTCTCCATAAGCAACTAAATAACCTCTACAGGCATATACATGCTTCTAACCTATCAACTCAAGGTTCTTGATTAGTCTCATCATACAAAAGAGAACATACATTACATAGCACCATGGCGCTGTAGAATTGTCTATATTGCATGGTATGCCATTTTACTACCTAAAATGATATCAAATCTGTTAAGTAGTGTAATGATGGCACTATGAATTCCATAGGTTGTTACCAAATCTATTTTCATGTCGTATGATACCAAATCTATCAACGTTGAAGTGATGTAGCTGTGAATTATTATGGCGCTACCGAATTGCAGGAAGACACACAGGAAGTCACTACCAAAATTTTGACAGAGACCAAATTGTGCAGAGTTATTTTGCAAGAATGCTTCTACCAGTTTTGAGTGACTAACTTGATTATGAAAAAATGAGAAGTTATTTTTGAAAACTCGAGGAGATTTTCGTTCATCACATACCAAATAAGAAAAACCTCTCTCACATTTTGAGAGATATTAGACATATAATTGGCGCTACTGAATGTGCATAACAGTTTTACAATGACGCTACAAAAATTTTTGTAGCGGTCACATTTTTGATATTCGCCTTGTTGGGAGGTTGTCACCTGTCAAGGAGGATTCAAATGGATTCTCAAGGATCATTTAGATTTCAAGGGACACCTGCACCTAAGTTTTATCTCCATCAAAGGCCTCATGCAATGAGGTGGAAACAATTTACTAATGACTTCCAATAAATTCCTGAAAATTAGCAGTTTGTTGGATTTGTGTCTCTTTGATTGTTGCCACCTATCTCCAAGGCTTAGAATCCAATGGAGGAGATGGGATTAAACCTCCTAAGGTTATTTGGATGCTATTTTCTATTTGAGGAAGGAGAGATCTCTTGGAGAAAGGGATTCATGAACCAAGAGAGGCTAGAGAGAGTAGGAGCAGGCAATTTTTCTGTGTGTGTACATTTGTAATCCTGTGGGCATTTTATGATTGTAAGCATTACTGCTATTGGAGACTCATGAGAGCAATGATTTCATATTGTAACTCTTTTGTTTATACTTCTTCTTATTTGAATATATTGCATATTTGAGGATCAAAGGCTGCCAATGATTTATGGATCCCTAAGCAGCAGAGGATCTACTGTATTTTTCCCAACAATCTTTGTTTATATTCAAGTATTTGTTGATTCATTAAATTGAGAGGATATTTGTTTAGTGAACATTCTATCTTATGTTTTCCTTCTTCATTATTCCACCTATCAGCATATAATCTTGTTTTTTGTTGAGCATCTTTAGTGCCTTCGATGAGTAGAATGTTTGTGACTCCATTTTCCATTGGTGTAGCCTACTGATCTGCATTTTTTTCCCTCTCCCTTTCTTTATCCATCTTGTTGATCCACCTATTCAAAACCAAAATTATATTTTACATTCTGATGGGTGTTGAGTTTACACTTTAGCAGTCAAGGTGTGACTTTCAGTGCTAATAGGTTCCTCTCATTTAGATACAAACTCACACACTTCTCTTATGCATATTGGAGGGCATAAGAAAGTCTAGGAAACAAGTCTTGGAGACTAGTTCTTTTGGTGTTTTGGTATTGGTCTTTAGTGGAGAGATATAGTGCATCATTGTAATGGTTGAAGAAATCTATACTGAGGATTTTGTTTGCTGGGTTTTCTCCCCCACGAGGGTTTCCCAGGATAATATTTTTGTTCTATTATATATGTGATTCTCTATATTTAATTGATCCTACTACAGTTGCTATTGGATTAAATAATTGTAATTGTGTAACTAGAAAAATTAAAATTTCAACATCCTTGAGTGCAATATCAAGGGCTAAGAGCCTATGATTTTCTATTACTTCCTCTTCATATTTTGTCAAAAAGTACTCTAATTCATTTAACCCATGAAAAATGGGAGGTTCTCTTATCTTTGTACCAACCCATCTTACTGCGCAGTCTATTCTTGCGCACCTCCTTGTGGAATCTTCTTGTAATCTCTATTGCCAATTCTCCAAATATGTGTCTGATTCAGAAGCACATGATGTAATGCTTCTCCAGCTGAGTACCCCATCTGCAGTTGGGTTAAAATAATCCTCTTCTTGTGCAGTAGTTTTGTACAACTGGTTTATTTTCTCCAGATCCAAACAAGTGGTTTCTACACACCTTTCTCTTTCTGATGGATCCAATGGTGTAATAACTCTATATTCACCTGGTTCAAATGTCATTTTCCTTGTCTTCAGGTTGATTATTGCCTATTTATAAAATTCCCAATCCAGTGCAAGAAACGTTGGGTAAGGTGTTGTGCCATCTACTATCTATGTTACTTCAAAATTTTCCATAGTGCGCACTCCATCCAGATCTACTGTCACACCTTTAATTCTTCCAAATGGTAATACTTTGTGCTGATTTCCTAGTTTCAACTATACAGGTGAATATCCTAGTGTGGGTTCTCCCATACACTGCCATGTATTATTAGGTAAGACATTTACTTTAGAGCCTAAGTCCAGTATAATATCTCCCATATTGAAATATCCAATATTAGCATTTAGTCTAAATTCTTTGTTTGTCCTTCTTCTAGTATGGAGACGATTGATTGTTTTTTGTTCTAACTTCCCTTCCTCTTATGTGTTAAATATTTCTAGAATATTTTGTAAAACCTTAACAGATGATGGGTCATTCAATATCTTAATATAGCATTGCATAAATGTTTTTATGGTACTTACCTGCTCTAAAGGTTGTCCTTTATTGGTATGGTCCATTGAGGAGGGAATCTCGTACATTGGTGAGTTCTAAGTTTGTTGCGCAACTGATGTTGACACAAAAATTTTCTTGAGAAACCCCTGTCTAGCCTCATTAAATGTTTTATTTTCTTTTCATGCATCAAACTAATTCTGTGGTTGAATATTCTTCTTAATCCATTGGTGTTGTGATAGATATTGTTTTATTGTGTCAGTTCTTGTCTTGGCTCCTCCTCGAGTGACTATATTGATGTTTCTTCCCTCCTCCATGGCTTCTACAAAAATCCATTGGACATTCTGGTTGTTATAGTTCCTTTTTACTTGGATCTTTCCCAAGAGTGTCAAGAATATTTTGTTTCATGATCTGCTACGCGATAATACATACATGTCGCTGGTGGGAGCAGAACCTCCCTTGCATAATGTCTTGGTTGTTGGAAGTTTGGCACACTACTGGTCCTCTTCCTTGTCCATCCACTGCCTCATCCAAATACTCCTCTACCTCATCCTCCACCTCTATATCCACCTCAACCTTCTTGTAGCACGTTGTATTGAGGTACTTGGTTATACTGTGCGGGTTTATACTGTGGTTCCACATTATTGTATTGTGGTTGCACATTGTTGTATTGTTGTTGCGCATTGTTGTGTGGCGGTGGTACCTGGTTGAAATGAGGTGCATCTTGTCCTATCCTCATTTCTTCTTGCACCCTATAAGTATATGGAGTTCTTTATCTCATCAGCTCCATCGTCATATAATCCTTATCATCATGACCCGGTGACTTGAAAAAATTGTAACATGAACTTGTGGGTATTGTCTTATACTTCTACATCATTGGAAAATGATATGGATAATGTCCATGTGTCTTACAAATATCTCACTTAGAAATCGATAGAGAAACCATTGCACAAGATTAACACACAATAATATAATAGTTTTTACTACTTAATAGTCAAATGGAGGTTACATATATAGCATGCAGATCACTGACTCTTAGCAATCTAGATCCTAAGAAAGTGGATCTGATTAGCTAAAAATAGTAAACCTAGAAACTGACAGTTACAACAGTCATAGTTAACCTAGAAACTCACAGTTACAATAGTTGTAAGCATTATCTCTAACACCCTCCCTTAATGCTTACATTACAAATATCACAATCACAAATTACAAAACATAACAAAAGGTTACAACACAAATTTTGTCATGTCTGTCTCACTGGTCCTCATACGCAGTTACACCCATCTCTGAACTTCATAGACACACTCTTTCTCTCCATCATCTTCAAGCCACCACTTCATACAACATAAATACAACTGCATCCGACCATCTTTGAAGTATCTATAGGAGCGACGATTCTAAACTACCCCAAAGAATAGTCTCGATACTGAAACATTCAGTAATCGATCTTTCACAGTGACCTTTTTACACACACTCACTAACACAATGATAACCCGTAACTGATTATATTGGAGCACCAAAGTACAACACGACCTTCCAGTTTTGAATAGACTTGTAGACATATTTAAACCAGTCATGTATTCGTATAGCACCGAAACGCACCAAGAACCACTAGCTTTAAAAGATGCTAGTCTCACAAATCTGCACACTCAAATAAAAAACAAATATTTGACACAACAACAACAAACCCAATATGATATAAGATAGGTTGCTCTCAAAGAGACAACACACAGCTGGAGATGGGTGCCTCCTCATCCAAATAGAGCATTCATCACAACATCAAACCATAATTTACATCATCTTCAAAATAATAAAAAATAAGAAGTATGACCACATCGTTGACTTAAACATCATTTATAATGCCAGTGCCATGCATTCTATGATTAAATTTAATAACCATGCAACAAATTTCTTTCTAAGGCAGCAACGCATTCTTTCCACAACTCCTTCACACAGATTCCTCCCTCGGCTCCTTCACACAATCGACTTTCTTTAAATTTGCTTCACAATGATGATCTCCTCTTCTTTAATTTAAACAGAGTATCTTCTCCTTTCTTCAGACGTCAGATGTTTTTTCTTCTCACAGCGAATGCAACAGATGGCCTCCTCCTCTCGATAATGATATTTGACGTGGGCTCAATTTTTGGCAGTGATTTTCTCTAAATCTGGAAACGATTTTCTCTCTTGTAAATGACGGTTCCTTCTCAGCATGCAGATCTACTCCCAAATGATTTAACATATATGTATCTGTCACCAGATGTAACACATAACTATTTCTCCAACCATTTAGTCAACGTACATTTGGGCAGAGATATTTCAAACAAAAATAACACACAGAAAAAATGAAGAAATTGAACATACTACTTATGTACAGAGAATCGTTTCCTAAACTAGTTCATCTTCCTGGGAATTCTTGTGAGGGATTAATCTCAGCCAAGATCTGATACCAACTTATAAATCGAGAGGGAAGCCATTACACCAGATTCACACACAAAGAATAGTTTGTATTTTTTAATAGACAAATAGAGGTTACATATATAGAATGCAGATAACTGACTCCTAGCAATCTAGATCCTAAGAAAGTGGATCTGATTAGATAAAAATAGTAAACCTAGAAACTCACAGTTAAAATAGTCATAGTTGAAACTCACAGTTACAACAGTCATAGTTAATCTAGAAACTCACAGTTACAATAGTTGTAAGCATTATCTCTAGCATTCTTGTCTTGGCTCCTCCTCAAGTGACTATATTGATGTTTCTTCCCTCCTCCATGGATTCTACAGAAATCCATTGGACATTCTGGTTGTTCTGGTTCCTTTTTTCTTGGATCATTCCCAAAAGTGTCAGGAATATTTTGTGTCATGATCTGCTACGCGATAATACATACATGTCGCTGGTGGGAGTGGACACTCCCTTGCATAATGTCTTGGTTGTTGGAAGTTTGGCACACTACTGGTCCTCTTCCTTGTCCATCCACCGCCTCGTCCAAATACTCCTCTACCTCATCCTCCACCTCTATATCCACCTCAACCTCCTTGTAGCACGTTGTATTGAGGTACTTGGTTATACTACGTGGGGTTATACTGTGGTTCCACATTATTGTATTGTGGTTGCACATTGTTGTATTGTTGTTGTGCATTGTTGTGTGGTGGTGGTACCTAGTTGAAATGAGGTGCATCTTGTCCTATCATCATTTCTTCTTTCACCCTATAAGTATATGGATTTCTTTATCTCATCATCTCCATCGTCATATAATCCTTATCATCATGACCCAGTGACTTGCAAAAATTGTAACATGAAATTGTGGGTATTGTCTTATACTTCTACATCATTGGAAAATGATATGGATAATGTCCATGTGTCTTACAAATATCTCAACATGGTCCTCCTGTTGTCAATGGGTTTGGCACCCCTATTTCCATATACTGTCGAAATTTGGACATTCATTCTTATGGTGTCCTTTTGTCCTGCATAAGATACACCAAACAACTTCTATTTTCTCTTTACCCTTATTATAATTAAGTTAAAATGTTAGATTCTTCAAGTCCTCCTTCAACTCCCCTATTGTTGGATTTGCCTATTAATACTGGTTCTCTTCCAGTTGTAAGGTTTCTTGTAGAGCCTCTTCCTAAGTTTGGAACTTATGTTTTCTTAATGGGTATTTCAAATGTGGTAACAATGAGTTCAAAAATAGATGCATGTGTTTCATGTCAGTCATTGCATATTTCAACTTACCTTTTAAATGCTTAAACCTCTAATCAAACTCCCAAACAGACTCACATGTTGTTTTCCTGATTTCAATCATTTCATTCATGTACTGGCCTTCTAATTTGGGCTTTTGAAATTCATTTATCTATAGTTTTTTCACATACGCAATAGTCTTTGGTACTCCTGGTGGATTGTTTACATCTAGGCTCATGTATAAGTCCATTGTGCATTCTCTTAGTGTGATAGCTAACTGCACAATTTTGGTATCCTCATCTGTGATATACTTTTTTTCCTAGATCTTCTCACATATGAATATGTGTTTTTAAGGGTCCTCTCTTGCCTCTACCAGAAATTATGGTAACCTGATTGTGGGATCATGTCCTTCCATATTAAACTATGTTGAACTACTACCTCCATGCAGTGTAGATATTTGACTATTACTTCCTAAACCTGGTCATCCAGTTTTTGCTCCTTGGTTGGATGCATTTCTTGTTGTCCTTATTCCACTAAAATTAAATTGTCTAAATGATGGTGTTCTTTCTGGTGTGTTATTCGCACAAGGGGTTGTAGGTTCCACACTGATGGTGTTCTGGATTGGAGTTATACCTTTTGTTCCTGCCCTTGGACCTCCTATTTTCTTTTCATATGTTTCACGCAGAATTTCCTCAATATTCTTCATATCCAGGAGATCCTCTACCTCTTCTTCATCGCTTGCCAAGCTATCTCTATCATCTATGAATCTCTTCTTGTTATTCATCTTATATTGGTAGGGTACTCAACTGCACGTCTTTTTAGATTTTACCATTATCTTCTTTATCTGATCTTCATCCTTCATGATTGGGTCCATGGAATACTTATTATTTCCCTTATCCATCTCTTCATCCATTTCTCAACCTTTTTTCAGTGCTTCCCCCATGCGCGTGGAGAAGTTTAGCTGTCTGATTCCATAGTCATCACACCGTTTTTATACAATAGAATCTTGATTGAAGTATAAAACTATTTGATGCACCTACCTTTGGGTCCCTTTAGAAAATCCTTCTCTGTTGCGATGCAATAATTCATTGTATCTACTACAAATTCACTGATAAACCCCACAACAATACTATCTCATTAGAAATCTATTGCGCGTGTTAATTTGTTATCAACTTGTTGTAATTGTGCAGTCTCCAATGGATTCCACTCTAGTTTTATGATTTGATTTGGAGGGTGGTTGTATTTTAACCTTAATAACCACTACTGCAACAAATGTGGGAAATCAAAGAAAAATACCTCATGTAGGTCGCTAAGCACGTATTTGTCGAGATAGTTGTGAGGTGTTAGTGTTGGCACAAGGGCAGACCCATGGTTCAATGCTTAACAACACCCTAACAAAACCCCGACTACTGGCCCTTTTGGAAACATCTGTGAAGCAGGAGAAGTCTCACCCAAGGTAGAAGTAGGGGGGGTTATAGGACGCAGGTGTCTATAACTAGGGTGGGACATGATTCTGTGATAAAAACACTTTGCAGAATATTCTGTTAATAGTTAGGAAGTGAACATGCATCAATTTATTAACCTCATTAACATCGTGGAGCATAATCAAGTACATATAACCACAGTAGAAACAAGTGATTATGCACCCTGAGCACTTAGCACTGTGAGTTAAATCTAGCATTCATTTTCCCTTTAACCTAAGTAAAGTACTTAAGAAAAATATATATATATATATATATATATATATATATATATATTCATTACACATCATAATCAAATCACTAAGCTAATGCATAACAGAAAAGACACTACACAAAGAAAATCATGAGACACCTGATATACGTGGTTCACCCCAGGGTGGGGCTATGTCCGCAAAATGCTTCACCTCTTTATTATTCATCGAGACCTTACATCCAGTCACTCATGTGAACTAATACATAGAGTCGAACTTCACACCAAACATGAGATCTATGCACTAAGCACTAGATCTTGTTTCTTTGCCTTCAAAAAATAGGTCAAATGCACAGATCCACAATCTCTTATCATGACACTTAGCACCTACTACAAAATCACAATCAACCACAAAGCCTCGACCACATACATTCCTTCTCATAAATAACTTCTGACTACTACTTCTACCCTACATTCCTCTTTATTTATACTTTATAAAATATTACAATAAGACCTAAACATGGGGAAAAACCATGGTCCAACATCCCATAAACCCATTACAAAACTGTAGAGGACCACTTATTAGGTCCACATAACTCTCAAAATAGGTGAGATCCATGATCTTAGGTTCTCCTGGATGCTCCTTCTTTGACCAACGTGTCGAAGTCCAAAAGTGGGCCAAATCCTCCAAAACTGACCAAAGTTTCCCCAAAACTTGGTTGACGACCAACATGCCCCCAACACTCACCTGTGACTCATCTCGCATCACTAAGATATGGACAATGTTTCTTCCAAATCTTTGATCTTAACTCAAGATTCTTTGACTTGTTTCCTCGCTTGAGCCTCTTGTTCAATGAGCTCCTGGACTGTCTGCTCTATAACAGGCCCTTCCAGGCACTATTCTACTATTGCAACTAATTGATCTAACTGTGAACCTTGGCCATCGACTCTTCAAACACCTTGCAATATTTGTCCTACATAGGTTGTAAAATTTGTGCTACTTCCATCACCTTACTCTGGAGGGAAGTGATATGTTGTTGTATTGTGCGCTACTCCTGGGATCTCTTCATCCTTTCCACTGTTGTGAGCAGCTTCATCTATGCCTACAATGAAAATGCTTGCTGTTGTGTCTCCTGTAACTGATCATCCAACTTCTCTAATTATGGATCCATGACGAGGAGTTGATACGTATGGGCGCTTCTTCACTCAATTGTTTACATTATGAGATGAGGGATTTTGTACTTCCTACTATGTTTTTGTTAGACTCCTCCCTCTAGTCACACACCTCCTACAGAGAGATTGGCATTGTTTAGGCCTCCAGTTCAGCTATCCTAGCATGAAACTACTTAAGAGTCTCTGCGAGCTTCGTTACTTGAACTTTGAAAGGATATTGCTTCTCCTATACCAAGCCTGGCAAAAAGTGACATGCTTTGCTTACTTCTTTTTTGACCATGGCCTTCTTTGTGAGAAGATGCTCTTTTTCTTTCCTAGCAATGGAACCATTTGTTGGCACAGGGCCAGACCCAGGGTTCAACACTTAACAGTGAACCAACAAAACCCTGACTATCGACCCTTTCAGAAACACCTACGAAGTAGGTGAAGTCTCACTCGAGGTAGAATAAGGGGGGGTTACATGACGCAGGTGTCTGTATCTAGGCTGGGACATGATTCTCTGATAAGAACATTGTTGTCATCCTTATACACACTTGAAAACATGAGCCACTTCTTTCTCACTTAGTGTGTCCTTGGAGGCACAATGCCTAGGTTCAAAGCCCACGCTGTCACTTTGTCTTGAACCTCTTCTGTCTAGGCTTACTCCTAGGAAAGACAAGGGGGGTAGACCCTAGTTTCTAGATAATATTTAGAGTTTAATTTATAGGAGTAGATTTTAATTATTTAGGGTTTAGGGGGAGTCTAACCTATGATGCAAAGGAAACAATGCAAGATGCAAGATGTCTTATGTCAAGAAATCCTTTCTCTAGGTCAATTAAGACTAGTGCCTAAGGTTGGGCAAGGGGTCAACTAATATGTAGGGGTGTTTGATTACAAGTAAGATTACAAATATTATCAAGATACACTTATGCTACAAAAAGGTTAGATACTTATAAATAAAGAATGTTAGATACACAATATTACAATATAACAAGCTAACCACGTTTTCTTAAATGTGCAGGAAGTTATATACAATCATGTCATGAACATAATCAACACATGGATCCTAAGCATGCCCCAATAACACTTAGTCTATTGGACTTCTCCTCAATGGAAACATCAACACTCAAAATTCACAAGGACACTTAGAAGATTTAGAAGCTTTAAACACAAGTGTTTCACAATAGTTAAAACATTTAGTTAATTACCCACAAAGAATTACTTGTACATGAAATTGAAGGATTGTACTTGCAAGTATTAAACCTTAGGATATTCCAATTGGAACCCAAGTTATTAATTTCTTAGTGAGTTAAGAGTTTTTAAGATTTGAAAGATTTTAATTACCCTAACTAAGTGTTTGACCAAAAACCTCCTCCCCCAATTACCAAATGGTTGTTGGATGCTCAAGAAGTGAGGCGACGAGGCCTACCCTAGCTTCACAAGTGAAACCTAATGAACCAAGTACTCCTGAAAAGGACGTCCCGCATCGTGAGACCGTCCCCAACCTAGCACCTTTCGTTGCCTTCCTCAATCCCCGTTTTAGATGGCGAAGATGGTGGTTTTAGGTACCCTATTATGTCTATTGAGTTTATATATCAATGGGTTAAGTTTTTAGATGTATTATAGAGTGTTTTAGTGACTTTTAGTTTCCTTAAAATGGTGATTTTATGCCAAAACCGAAACTTCAAGCAGCTTATAAAAATGTGTTATTAAGCATGAAAATGAAGCACATTAACACATGTAAAGCATGTAAAAGAGAGAGCTGAAATAAAGAGTTATTGCATCACCATTGGTTAAGCTACAACATGAAAAGCTTGTAATGAAAGAATTCTAATGAACAAGGGAAAGAATGGCTTGACAAAGAGAGAAATAAATATTTAAAGCTTATCACCACTTAAACATTGATTGTAATAGCATTAAGATAAAGCATTAAGTGTGAAGAAGAAAGATTAAAATCAAGATGTGAGCCTACACTATTAACATATCCAACATTACTTTAAACTTAGTGTGATGGAAAATGGCCTTAAGTATGAAATAACATGAAAGAGAAAGCCACTTATTAAACCATCACTGCATTAAACCATTTGGTGTTGGATTAGAGCATGTAAGAAAAATAGAACTTGAATAGCTTAAGACATGCAAATAACTTATTCTCTAAGGGATTATGCTAAAGATTAATGTGTGAATGAGATCTAGATCTAGATAATTTTAACCATGAAAGCTTGAAGGAACCATTAACACATTATTACCCTAGCCTTACGATTTTGGGGATGTCTCTCCCCAGGTGTAGGCAATTGTTAATATATGAAAACCTTGGAAAGAGAAAGGAAAAAAAAGACAAACCACTCATTGGCACAAGGTGGAAGTAAGCCTACCTTTGTTGTGCAGAAGGGGTTGATAAGATAGAAAGAACAACAACTACCAATCACTAAATCACTTGCTAACCCCCCCACGTCCTAGCTTAGGGAGATGACTTGAAATGGAAAAAATTTAAAATAAATCTAACTCTAAGCTCAGACGTGGGAGGTAGGTTGTACCAATTTTCCTCCCAAGCTATGAGCCACTAAAAATGACTAGAAATGAATGGATCTATGCACAAGAAGCTATAAAAGTGAATAGAAAGGTTGAGATTCACTACCCACTTGAAGATAAGGGTATTGGAGTGTTGTGTGGCTGATTTTGGGTAGCATAACCCCCTCAAACTAATAAGAACCTGCAAAAACTAGCAAGCTATGCTTGCTGGAAAAGCTACACACAACAATATAGATGAAGAGAAAATTATGTTTTAGGGCATAAATTTTTCACATAAAATTTTTATGGAAAAAGTGTATTTTAGATGACCAATCTATGATGTTGAGCTAGCTGAAATATTATATGAAATGGAAAACAAGAAAAGAATGAGAAAATGAGTTTGAGTAAGCTTTGAGGGAAGAATCCTCCTTGAGGCTATCCCAACAAAACCCTAGAAGCAAACATGTTAAACTTCAACAAAATGTGATGCATACAAGTAGATAATATGGTTGGATATGCTAACAAAATAAAATACTTGTAGCCTATTAGAAAACCCACATATATAGATCAACAATAATATTAGTTGTCTGATCTACCCAAGTAAAATACTATACCCAAGAATATACTCCATGAAACACAAGATGCCAAATCCACAATATTACCTCATATGCAAGAAAGGGACAAGAATACTCATTGTTATTCCAATCCTCCAAAGTTTATCTTTATTACTCAAAGGAAAATATTGAAACAAATACTTTCTCCAAAACCCTCAAGAGCAAAAGAATGGATGCAAGATGGAAAAGGAGAGAGAGATATATGGTGAAAATCAAGTAGCATAACAATAACTCAAGATATGGTGGTAAATGAATGAGGGAGGGGTTCTATTTATACTTGGGAAGGAAAAGCTACCCCTCTTGGATGAGTTACAAGTGTTACACATAAAAGAAAAGTCACTTTTAGGGTTTTGGTAAGTTAGGGTTTTGGCATGGATGGATGAAGTGGAAATGAGTTGGAGTGAGTTGGAAAGGCTTTGATAAGTGAAATGATGAGTTGTAGGGTCTAGGGAATCTCACCAAGGGATATAATAAGTCTCCCATTAATTTTTTTATTATTGTTTCACTTTTTGAAGACTTTCTAGAAGGGAGGCAGACCACTCTAGGAAAGGAGACGTTTTTTATTAATGGCTAGGTGAGGGGGTGATGTGAGGGTTGGAAACGATTAGGAAAGGTTAGGAAAAATCTCTCTCACACTTTTCCATTATTACTTTACCCCATTTTCTCAAAATTACAAAAATGGCATTTTTCCTATGTCATGATTTAACAATTAAAATTGTTGTTTTGACTGACTTAGACTCCTGATGGACAAACACCTAGAAAATGTTTTCCGACTGAGATGAAACTTGGTCCAAGGGTGTACGGGGTGTATTTTCATTTATTTTGAGCACAAATAACCCTATCAAAATCCGAAGGACCTAGTTTTTACAATATTTTCTCAAAAATAATTAATTAAATAATTAAACCTCTAAACTTAGGAAAATTTAATTAAAATTTAATTAATTGTTTTTTTTTATCTAGACTTGTAGAAATTCCGTGAAACTTTAAAAGATGTCATGCATGGTCATTTACATCATTCCTAAACAACAGTTACCAGAAGATAACCCAATTAGAATGCCTTTCACCACTTTCGAGGAATTATTGCTGGTGGGAGGGAAAACTCAAGGGAAATTAATAAGGCTGAAAAGCCCAATTAATAACCTGAGGATAAAAAACCCTCGATGAAAGGAACTCTACTAATGAATAAATCCCAAGGTACTGACCAAAATATGACTCATGCAGACCTATTACATTATTAACCCACACAAGGGTGCATAAATTATGTTTACAAAAAAGTGTGTTGGAGGCATAAATTGTCCAGTGGAACCAAATAATGTTCGTTATATTTGCATCTTTTGATGCATATCTTCATGGAACGTGGATTTGATACCCTATTTGAATAGGCGGTCAACATTTGGCTCCACATGGGGACGTGTGTTCGATCTTCTCACATGGGACGAAGAGCATACGAGAATCCAACATCTAGAAAAAGGTGCCCAGCAATATCCAACATAATCATACATATATATAATGAAATAAATAAATTCTATACACAACATCTACATAATGAAATAACTAAAGTACAACATCTATAATTTTAGAAAATGAAATTATGATACGGAAATAAATCTAAGTACATAATAACATAATGAATGAAATAATACAAAACTGAAATAAAGAGAAGGGTTAGAGATACGTTACAACCATCCATGCAATGGATGAAATGAAGCCACAAGTGTATGAAGCATCCTTTTCCATGATGACTGACAGAAGACCCCTTCCCAAGTTTTATCAACTTGTATTTTTTTGTGAGGAAGAACCACCCAAGAACCATGCTCCTTCCTCTATCCAGCCAAACACTGGGATATGACAAGCCATGTAATATTTTGATATTTGTTTGCTCATGACCATCATGGTGGAAGCCCAACCAATACTCATAATGATATGACATTGATAAACTGAAGTTTCCTTCCTTTTCCTCATAATTCTACATTAATTCATCTTTTGGTTGAGATGTTGAAAATAAACATGTCAAAGGAACCATTACACTGTTTTCGTCAAGGTCGTCAAGGTTCTCCTTCAAAGAGATTGGTTCCTTGGGATGAGGGTGGGGACTTGAATTATCTATATATTCAACGATTTCAAACTCAAAATCCGTAATCTCCTCAAAATTAGCAACTAGCCGATCCATCGATCCATCTGGAATTTCCCTATGAACTTTCTCATCTTTTTCATTGTCAAGCTTAAGTTCAAGGGGGTCCTGATATTCAATAAAATTCTCTGTAAAGTTAGCTTCCATGATTTCCATTTTTTTCCATGGCCATAAATTGTTCATTCATGGCCTCATAGTGTCTGGTATGGGCCAATTGTATGGCCTCAAGATGTTTAGTATGGGCATACTACATGTTCTCACATTGTTTTGTATGGACATACTGCATGTTCAAATTTTTTTTTTTAAGCTCCTCAATGGGATCTGGTGGAGTATCAACCTCTATGTCTGAAATAGTTGTTTTAACAGCTAGAATATTCTTCCTTTTCCATTTGTCCATAAAATCATCAACTAATTCATTGTGAATTTCATCCCGATCATCCCCAAATCTATCCAAAAAGGCATGCAACAAGTCCCATGTGGTCTTGAATGTGTTATCCTTAGAATCATGAAACCAATTGTAAGCATACTCCTCGCAAAAAGTCATGATAAACAATTTCATTAATACATCCTCATAAATAGGTGGGTCACACCATTCATCAATACATTGTGTGAAGGACATGATGCAAGCACTAGCATCACCATAATTATGATAGTCAGGAAAGTTATCAATAACATCTTTAGATATTTCATGAGGATAACCAACAAATCCCAAAAAATCAATAGGTTCATAAGAACCATTCATTTCTAACTAGACATTTAAACACAGGTCTAAATAAAAAAGGGTTGGGACCCAAGATTACTAAGGACCCCACGAGAAGGGAAACTGACTAACTTCATCCAAAAACCTTTCCAAGTTCAAGGATGAATCAAAACAAGTTGTGATTTCCTTATTTAAGAATACTTTCGCAAATTATTTAAAACTGGAGTCGCCAGATGACCAAGTTTATCAAATAGACAAGGGCATCAAACAAAGAAAAAACAAGAAGGAAAAAAAAAGTTAATTTATTAATTGGAATAAGAATTGAATATCAGTGAGTGCTTCTTCTCCAAGAATTTCAAGCAGCCAACAAGGATTGCTCTTTGCATTATACTTGACAGTTTTGTTCAATGGAGTCTCCACTTGGAAAAGAACCACACAAAATCAACCAATGCAATTTCAAAGAATTTTAGGGACTAAATTTTTTATTGTTTAGTTCTCAAAAAATTAAGTTAAGTCATTTTGACAAAGGATAAATGACTTATCCCTAGCAACGGTGCCAAAGATGTTGTCGGCCTTATACACACTTGCAAACATGAGCCAAGTCCTGCTCACTTAGTGTGTCCTTGGAGGCACAATGCCTAGGTTCAAAGCCTACGGTATCACTTTGAATTGAACCTCTACCTCCTAGGCTTACTCATAGGGAAGCCAAGGAGGGTAGAACATAGTTTCTAGATAAGATTTAGAGTTTAAGTTATAGGAGTAGATTTTAATTAGTTACAGTTCAAGGGGAGTCTAATATATGATGCAAAGGCAACAATGCAAGATGCAAGATCTCTTATGTCAAGCAATCCTTTCCCTAGGTCAACTAAGACTAGTGCCTAAGGTTGGGAAAGGGGTCAACTAATATGTAGGGTTGTTTGATTACAAGTAAGATTACAAATATTATCAAGATACAGTTATGCTACAACAAGGTTAGATACTTACAAATAAAGAATGCTAGATACACAATATTACAATATAACAAACTAACCACGCCTACTTAAATGTGAAGGAAGTTAGATACAATCAAGACATGAACATCATCAACACATGAATCCCAAGCATGCCCCAATAACACTTACTCTATTGGACTGTGCCTCAATGGCAACATCAACACTCAAAATTCACAAGGACACTTAGAATATTTAGAAGATTTAAACACAAGTGTTCCACAATAGTTAAAACATTTAGTTAATTACACACAAAGAATTACTTGTATATGAGATTGAATAATTGTACTTGCAACTATTAAACCTTAAGATATGCCAATTTGAACCCAAGTTATTAATTGCTTAGTGAGTTAAGGGTTTTTAATATTTGAAAGATTTTGATTACCCTAACTAAGTGTTTGACGAAAAACATCCTCCCCCAATTACCAAATGGCTATTGGATGCTCAATAAGTGAGGCAACAAGGCCTACCCTAGCTTCACGGGTCAACCCTAATGAACCAAGTACTCCCAGAAAGGACGTTGCGCATTGTGATACTGTTCTCGACCTAGCACCTTTCATTTCCTTCCTTAATCCCCGTTTTAGATGGTGAAAATGGTGGTTTTAGGTACCCTATTAAGTCTATTGAGTTTATATATCAATGGGTTAAGTTTTTAGATGTATTAGAGATTGTTTTAGTGACTTTTAGTTGCCTTAAAATGGTGATTTTATGCCAAAACCGAAACTTTAAGAAGATTATAAAGATGTGTTATTAAGCATGAAAATGAATCACATTAACACATGTAAAGAATGTAAAAGAGAGAGCTAAAATAAAGAGTTATTGCATCACCATTGTTTAAGCTACAACATGAAAATATTGTAATGAAATAATGCTAATGAACAAGGGAAAGAACATCTTGCCAAAGAGAGAAAGAAAGATTTAAAGCTTATCACCACTTAAACATTGATTGTAATAACATTAAGATAAAGCATTAAGTGTGAAGAACAAAGCTTAAGATCAAGATGTGAGCCTACACTATTAACATGTCCAACATTACTTTAAACTTAGTGTGATAGCAAATGGACTTAAGTATGAAATAACATGAAAGAGAAAGCCACTTATTAAACCATCAATGCATTAAACCATTTGGTGTTGGATTAGAGCATGTAAGAAAAATAGAACTTGAGATAGCTTAAGACATGCAAATAACTTATGCCGCAAGGGTTTAGGCTAAAGATTAATGTGTGAATGAGATCTAGATCTAGATAATTTTAACCATGAAAGCTTGAAGGAACCATTAACACATTATTACCCTAGCCTTACGATTTTGGGGATGTCTCTTACAAGGTGTAGGCAATTGTTAAGATATGAAAATCTTGGAAAGAGAAAGGAAAAACAAGACAAACCACTCAATGGCACAAGGTGGAGGAAAGCCTACCTTTGTTGTGCCAAAGGGGTTGAGAAGAGAGAAAGAGAAATAACTACCAATCACTAAATCACTTGATAACCCCACGTTCTAGCTTAGGGAGATGACTTGAAATGGAATTTTTTTTAAATAAATCTAACCCTAAGCTCACACATGGGAGGTAAGTCGTATCAATTTTCCTCCCAATCTATGAGCCACTAAAAATGACTAGAAATGAATGAATCTATGCACAAGAAGATATAAAAGTGAATAGAAAGGTTGAGATTCATTACCCACTTGAAGAGAATGGTCTTGGAGTGTTGTGTGGATGATTTTGGGCAACATAACCCCCTCAACCTGATACGAACTTGCAAAAACTAGCAAGCTATGCTTGCCGTAAAAGCTACACACAACAATATAGATGAAGAAAAATTTATGTTTTAGGGCAGAACATTTTCACATAAAAAATTTATGGAAAAAATGTATTTTAGATGAGCAATCTATCATGTTAAGCTAGCTAAAATATTATATGAAATGGATAGGAAGAAAAGAATGAGAAAATAAAGAGTTTGATTAAGCTTTGAGGGAAGACTCCTCATTGAGGATATCCCAACAAAACCCTAGAAGCAAACATGCAAAACTTCAACAAAAAGTGATGCATACAAGTACATAATATGGTTGAATATGCTAACAAAATAAAATACTTGTACGCTATTAGCAAACCCACATATATAGATCAACAATAATACTAGTTGTGTGATCTACCCAAGTAAAATACTTTACCCAAGAATCTACTCCATGAAACCCAGGATGCCAAATCCACAATATTACCTCATATGCAAGCAAGAGACAAGAATAATCATTGTTCTTCCAATCCTCCAAAGTTTCTCTTTATTACTCAAAGGAAAATCTTGAAACAAATACTTGCTCCAAAACCCTCAAGAGCAAAATAATGGATGCAATATGGAAAAGTAAAGAGATATATATGGTGGGGGAGGGGTTCTATTTATACCTGGGAAGGCAAAGCTACCCCTCTTGGATGAGTTACAAGTGTCACACATCAAAGAAAAGTCACTTTTAGGGTTTTGATAAGTTAGAGTTTTGGCATGGATGGATGAAGTGGAAATGAGTTGGAGTGAGTTGGCAAGTATTTGATAAGTGAAATGATGATTTTTAGGGTCTAGGGAGGCTCACCAAGGGATATAATAAGTATCCCATTAATTTTTTATTATTTTTTCACTTTTTGGAGACTTTCTAGAAGGGAGGCACACCACTCTAGGAAAAATAACATTTTTTCTTAATGGATAGGTGAGGGGGTGATGTGAGGGTTGTAAAATGTTAGGAAAAATATCTCTCACACTTTTCCATCATTACTTTACCCCATTTTCTCAAAATTACAAAAATGACATTTTTTCTATGTCATGATTTAGCAATTAAAATTGTTGTTTTGACTGACTAAGACTCCCGGTGGACAAACACCTAGCAAAAGTTGTCTGACTGAGATAAAACTTGGTCCAAGGGGTAGGGGTTTTACTTTCATTTATTTTGAGCACAAAGACCCCTATAAAAATACCAAGGACCCAGTTTTTACAATATTTGCTCAAAAATAATTAAATAATTAAACCTCCAAACTTAAGAAAATTTAATTAAAAATTAATTAATTAATTTTTTTTTATCTAGACTCGTCGGAATTCCACAAAACATTATAAGATGTCATGCATGGTCATTTAAATCATTCATAAACAATATTTACAGAAGATAACCCCATTAGAACGCCTTTCACTACTTTGGAGGAATTATTGTTGGTGGGATGGAAAAACTCAAGGGAAATTAATAAGGATGAAAATCACAATTAATAACCCAAGGATAAAAAACCCTCGATGAAAATAACTTTACTAATGAAGAAATGCCAAGGTAAATGACCTAAATATGACCCATGTAGACCTATTACATTATTAGCCCATGCAGGGGTGCGAAAATTATGTTTACAAAAAAGTGTGTTGGAGGCATAGATTGCCTAGTAGAAGCAAAACATCTTCGTCATATTTTCATCTGTTGATGCATATATTCATGGCACATGGATTTTATTCCCTAGTTGAATAGGCGGTCAACAAACACTTCACAAAATATTATGTTAACTCTTAGGAAGTGAACATGCATCAATTTATTAACCTCATTGACATCGCGGAGCATAATCAAAGACAAATAAGCACAATAGCAAAAGGTGATTATGCACCCTGAGCACTTAGCATTGTGAGTTAAATATAGCATTAATTTACCCTTTAACCTAAGAAAATTTATTAAGCAACAAAATATATATAGGTATATCTAGCATTATATATATATTCATTATATTGATGTGGATTCCACCTCATTTCACAAGCAAGAGTTTTGGTAGAAATATCCGGATCCAAAATAGCTAAAATCCAACCAAGAAGAAAAATAAATCATTCGAATATGGTGAATCAAGATACAACTCTAAGGATACTCATGTTGTTTAGCGAGGGAAAAAATGCATAATTACATATATAATAGCAACATTGTCAAAGGAACTCGCAAACTTGATAGGGTGAAGACGATGTAGAACAAAATTGGTTTGTGTACGAAGCTATATGGTCTATGAAGAGGATCACAAAGGAAGCCTCAGAGATAACACAATTGGAGACCACCTTTAGAGATATATCTATGATGTGGTACATGAAATACAAGGAAACCACGCCAGTGGTACAGACTAGATCCCTGACAGAGATAAAGAGACATATTCTTAGGGAGTTTCACAATCCTAAGTTAGAATCATAATGTATCACTTATATTAAAGAGATCAAGCAATGGGATGGAGAAACCATATGGGACTATGACCAACGGTTCAAGATGTTGTTGGATAGACTGTCATTTCAGATCCAAGATGTTCAACACAAGGAGTGGTTTATTGTAGGACTATTACCCCATATCTAAGTCCCTCTAACACAGTAGAAGGTGACTACTTAGGTGAAGGTCGAGGAGATTGAAATGCACATATAAGATACACCAGGAGGTGGTGAGACATCATTAGGGTTGTCATATGTGTAGTCCCAACTTGAAAATATTACAATGTAGTTATAATATATGGTGAAGGATAAAGTGGTGTGCGAGCATGTGTGGTGTACTACGTGTCGGTTGGAAGGTCATAATAGGGATGAATGTACTATGATGAGGAATTACCAAGTGATGGATTTTCCAAAACCATTCCCAACTGGAACTTATACTGAGTGGTGTGAGATTTGTAGACAATGGGTACATATACCTCCTGCTGCAGACCCCCCTTCTCTCCTAAGGGCTGCGCGAACTCCCGGTCTAGGATCGATCAAGAAATTGAGTCTGATTGACTCTTTGGGTATCTACTAGACCCCAAACCCACTTACACAGGTCCTTCCTCCAAATGCATAGGTTGTGTAAGACTTGCGGGTTCTCTTCTGAGAACTACTCAACTTCCACGCTAACCAGGTGCTAGCTCTTCTCTGGCTAAGCCCCTTCCTTCTTGTGATGACGACTATGATCACTCCCCTAACTCAAAAGGAATTTCTCAATTTAGCGTATTGGGTCTTTCCATGTGATTCACCCCGACTCTCCCGACATCTGAAATCCTAATAGGAGCCTAGCGCATTCTAGCTCGTCTATTCTCCTTCACCGAGGTGACCCTTTGCTGTGACCATGGGCCAATCTTTCGAGCGTGTCTGATTTCACATATTGAGAACTCTTGATATGATTCACCTTCATTTTCTCGAGGTATGAACTCCCAATATCCCCTGGGAAACCAAAGGTATAGATCTCTCCTCGATCCAATGATTCAGATCAAATCATGAACTCAGATTTTGTGAGTTCCCAGAACTCCCACTTTCGACTTCCTGAGTTGTGAACTCCCGACAAGACCAGATCTACAGTTCAACTCCCTCCTCCGATCAATGGTTGTGATAAAATCACAATTTCGCAATTCACGAGTTCTTATAACTCTGCCTTTGACTTCTCAGAGTCGCGAGATAGTGAAACACTGATCTCTTTCCACGTGTCCCCCTTGATGGATGGTTCTAATGATTTCAAAATTTCGTAACCTCGCTCCTGTAGTGTACTTTCAAATATTGTTGTTAGTTCACTTTACCTTGATTGGGGGGCTATGATTCTTTTGTGCTCAGACTGAACAGCTAAGATCCTTCCTCCTCTGCGCTTTCTCCTCGTTGTCTAGACATTGATCAAATGGTCCAGATCTTTCCCCCTGAGCTTATACTTTCTTCATACTTAGAAGATTTTTTAAGGATTCAAAGGCTTCGACCTTTGTCCTTCCTACGAGTTTGTTTCCTAGATCTCGTTAACACTTATGAAAAGTGTTATTCCTCCTAAGATTGGTCTCGTGAAGACTTCAACTTCCCATGCACTTCTTGCATTTCAGGGATTTTGATAACTCAGATCCTATGGATTTCTCAAAGAGAAATTCCTCTCATCATCCTGGCGTTCTCCTTTTCTGGTTGTTCTACTTCTTGCAAAATCCCTTTGACACTTAGTCAAATCTCATATCTGTGCACTCCTTGTACCAGATATTTATGCAAGGTTCGAATTATTGTGGATGACTATGCACACCTTGCACCAGTCTCTTTCCACTCCTTGCAAATGGAAAGTTTTGTGTTATCTCTTATGAGATTCAGAATTGAAACAAATCTTGTTAACGCACTCCTTGTGTTTTGTGTGCACACCTTGCACTAGTTGATAGAAGAGAAACAATTGAAACTTATCCTGACATTCAAAGTTCCATCTACTCATATAGAAACTCATTCATTCATTCATGAAACACAATAATAGAGAATTGAAAACAATGTCCACACCATGTATTGGGTCAATTTTCCTCTGTTATATTCAAAAAAACGAAAATGGCTACAACTGTGATCAAAACAAAAAAACTGATTTCCAACGATGCTACTGCATCATACTCCCCTTGACAAAAATTCATGGACTCCTGTCCATGAGCTCCTGCACTGAATTTCCATGCTTTTGAATAGCAGCTTCATTTTCCCAACTGGCATATTCTATTGGGTGTCCCTTCCACTTGACCATATATTCAAAATAGGTCTTCCTTCTAGTCTTCTTACCAATCCTCCGATCAATGATCTTCTCCATCTATGGTTTTTTTACTACAAGAATTTGTTTCTCCCACTGAATCTTCTCTTGATCTTCTGATTCCTCTATGTCATCTTTCCTGTAAGGATATAGGTTTGAAATGTTGAATATGGGTGATATGCCCACATCATCTGGCATCTCAATATCATAGGTGTTTTCATCAAACTTCCTCAAGATTTTCATGGTCCTATCTTCTTCATCTTTAGCTTGTTATATGTTCCCCTAGGAAACCTTTCTTACCTGACATGTGCCAAAACTTGATCTCCTACTTCAAATTGAAGTTCTTTTTGATGTTGATAAGCTCTATGTTAGTACTACTGGCTAGATCTATGCAATTTTCCTCTAATCTGGCTATGGAGTTTATGCATTTCTGCAGCAAAATATTCTGCTCCAACACTCTTGATATCACTATGTTCCAAGTCTCTCAGCTCAGATACTCCCCTGGGTTTCATTCCATACAATATTTGGAATGGGATCTTTCCAGTGCTCCTATTTGGTGAGTCGTTGTATGCAGATTTTACTTGTGGAAGAATCTGATCCCACTGATTATGATGCTTAGTGATGAGACTCCTCAATAAGTTTACAAAACTTTTGTTTACCACCTTAGTCTTCCCATCTATCTGAGGGTGATAAACTGAGCTGAAGGAAAAATTTGTCCCCAACTTCTTCCACGGGGTTCTCCAAAAGTGACCAACAAATTTTGTGTCTATGTCCAAGACAATGCTTCTGGGTAGGCCATGAAGTCTCACAACTTCCTTGAAAAAGAAAATTGCAACATGTGTTGCATCACTGGTCTTTTGGCATGGGATAAAGTGTGCCATATTTGAAAATCTATCCACCACCAAAAATAGCATTCTTGACAGTCCCAACACAAAATCCATTCTTATTGCATCCCAAGGCATCTCTAGTATTGGCAATAGTTGATACAATCTAGTGTTCTGTCTTTTTCCTTTTCCATGTTGGAAGATTCTACATCTGTTCACAAAATTAATAACCTTTGTTCTCATACCTAGCCAATAGTATGAACTTTTCAACTGTGAAAATGTTTTATCATGGCCAAAACGTCTAGCCAATCCTCCACTATGCTTTTCCTTCAAAAGGTTATCCCTCATTGAGAATTTTGGTATGCACAACTGATTTCCCTTGAACAACAATCCCTCTTGAATCATGTACTCTATCCACTGGCTTATGTCTCTCAGCACAGGATTTGCACATGCTTCATATGCTTCCTTGAAATCTGTATCATCACAATACATGTCCTTAAGGTGTTCAAACCCCAAGGTCTTCACCTAAAATTCTTACAGAATTAGACATATCCTACTTAATGCATCAACAACTTTGTTATCATTTCTAGCAATATGTTTTATGACAAAATTAAAATTCTGCATAAACTCAACCCATTTTGCATGCCTCTGATTCAATTTTTTCTATTTGGTTATGAATTGTAAATCCTGGTTATCACTATACAAGACAAATTCTTGTGGGACAAGGTAATGTCTCCATTTCTTCAAGGCTTGAATTATGGCATAAAACTCCTTGTCATACGTGAAGTATTTCCTCTTGGTCTCATTCATCTTCTCACTGAAATAGGCAACATGTCTATTATCTTGACTCAAAACGGCTCCTATTGCAACTCCACTTGCATCACATCTCACATGAAATGTCTTTTCAAAATTTGGCAAGACCATAATTGGTCGTTCTGTCATTTTCTCCTTCAGTATATTGAAGATCCTCTCGGCCTCCTCTATCCATTTAAAAGACTTGTGCTTTTTCTTCACTATATCCATCATTGGTGCACAAATTCTACTGAAGTCTCTGATGAACTTCCTATAGAAACTTGCTAATCCATGGAAGATCCTTACCTCAAACATGTTTCTTGGTGACGACCATTCTTTGATTGCTTTCACCTTCTCTAGATCCATCTTCAGTTCATTTAAAGAGATCACAAAACCCAAGTAAATGAGTTATGTCTTCATAAAAGAGGAATTATTCAGATTTATCAACATTTTCTCCTGTTGTAATCTCCTCATCACTAGTGTCAGGTGCCTCAAATTCTCCTCTTTAGTCTTGATAAAGATCAATATATTATCCAGATATACAACCACAAATTTTCCAATGAAATCTTTCAGTATTTAATTCATCAACCTCATAAAAGTACTTTGGGCATTTTTTAATCCAAATGGCATAACAAGCCACTCATAAAAACCTTCATTTGTCTTAAAGGTTGTCTTCCACTCATCACTGTCTCTCATTCTAATATGGTAATATCCACTTTTCAAATATATTTTAGAAAATAAATTTTCTCCACTTAAACAGTCTATTAAATCATCCATTCTTGGTAAATTAAATCTATACCTGATGGTGATGTTGTTAATGGCTCTTGAGTCTGTACACATTCTCCATCCTCTATCCTTCTTTAGACTCAACACAGTTGGTACTACACATGGACTCAATATATCTCTGACCAAACCTTTGTCTAATAACTCCTGGACTTGGTTCTTCACTTCCTCATTCTCTTGAGGTGTCAATTTGTATGTTGCTTTGTTTGGTAGACTTGCTCGTGGTATCAAGTCAATATGGTGGATGATACTTATGATAGGTGGAAATGAGTTACGAAGCTCATCCACCACTATGTCAGAAAAATTATCCAACAATTATTGAAGTTCTTTAGGCAAATCATACATCGAAGTACTTGTAAGGATAACTTTAGGTTTCATCACTACAACAAACTACATCTCCTGTTCTTTCTTGAATTCTTTTAGGAGTTCCTTCCTACTCATGACAAGTATTCTTGTGTTGGCTTCCTCTTTCACTTTCTTCTCCTCTATAGACAACAACATGTGTGCTCTACCATTCTTCTCTAAGGTGTATGTATTATTCCTCCCATCATGAATGATATTCATGTCAAACTGCCATGGTCTTCCCCAAAAAATATGGCATACATCCATGGGAATTACATCACATAGAATTTCATCTCTATATCCTCCTATCTTAAATTAAACCAAGAATTGTTTAGTAAACATTACATGGTGTCCTTTTTGCAACCATGAGACGTTGTATGGCTTCATAGGTGCAATTGTCTCCAACTCCCATTTCTCCACCATCTATGTGGATACTAAGTTATTATTTCTCCCACTATCAATTATCACCTTGCATACTCTGTCTTTAGTCTTGCAAGTTGTTCTTAAGAGACTGTTCCTCTGCACTGGCCTTTCAGCTTCTACCTTTGGTTTTAAGAGAACCTTCCTCAACATCAGGGATCTTCCATCCTCTGCTCCTTCTACTTCAACATCTCTTCTCTGTGCCTCTAAAATGTGAGCTTCAACTCCTCCTTATTTCTTTTTCTCAGGACATTCTGAAGACATATGCCTTGTCTTTCCACAGACATAGCATCTTAATTCTCCTCCTCCTCTTCTTCCTCTTCCTCTAGAAGAACTTCTTCCACCACCCTGTCTTCCTCGGTAACTTCCTCCTCTTTCTGAGTGACTATGTGTTTTCTAAGTCTCTTCATTAGACTTATGTGCTTTGTAATAGGTAACTCCCTTGATTTTATTTGGGGTTGGGATTTTACCTCTTCCTCGTTGGCTTTGTTTTCTAGCCAAATTCTAATCTGCCTTTAGCGTGAAATGATAAGCATCATCCATTTTCCTACTGACATCATACTGAGCTCATCCTGGATTTCATTGTCTCAAGCCATTTATATATCTAGCAATTTTTTCTTCATCAACTCTCTCTTTGTCCAGTTCTGATGTTCATCTTATAGAACTCCTCTGTGTATTTGTTAACTGTCATCCCCTTTTGTCCTAGGTTCTGCATCTTCCTGAATAGATTTATCTGATAATCTTTAGGCATGAACTTATCCTTCATTTTGGCTACCATTTTGTCCGAATTCTTTATATTATGTTTTCCCTTGCTTCTCCTCTTAGCCTGCATTTCATCCCACCACAATGTTACATGTACTTTTAGTCTGGCGACAACATGTCTGACCCTTTTCTCCTCATCGACATCTTCATAGTCGAAATATTTGTCCATGGACCTTATCCAATACAGTAGCTCTTCAGCATCTAAATTTCCTTCATACATTGGGATCTCTATCTTGGCTCTGCCTCCCAATTTGGCAACTGCTCTCAGCAAGCGTTCTTCGAAAACATCCTGTCCTGCAACTTCTTCAACCTCTACTTCTTCACTCTCTACATCACTAACGTCCCCAACATCAGGTGCTCGTCTCTATGCTGCCTTCATCACCTCTAATCTTGCATGAAGTTCTCACATCTCCCTTTCTAAAACTTGATTGTCTAAAGGTGGCTCCCCTCATCTCCTTGGTGAAATTTTTCTTACGTTCCGTCACACACAGAGTACAACTTCAAGTTATTTTTTCTCCTCTCCTTTTCCTGTTGTTTGCAAGAAAAACTTCATCTCTGATACCACTTCTTGGTGCAGACTTCCCTTCTCTCCTAAGGGTTGTGCGGACTCCCGGTCTAGGATCGATCAAGAAACTAAGTCTGATTGACTCTTTGGGTCTCTGCTAGACCTCAAACCCACTTACATAGGTCCTTCCTCCAAATGCGTAGGTTGTGTAAGACTCGCGGGTTCTCTTCTGAGCGCTACTCAACTTCCACGCTAATCGGGTGCTAGCTCTTCTCTGTCTAAGCCCTTTCTTTCTTGTGACCACAACTATGACCACTCACATAACTCAAAAGGAGTTTCACGATTTAGCGTATCGGGTCTTTGCATGTGAGTCACCCCGACTATCCCGACTTCTGAAATCCTGACAGGAGCCTATCGCGTGCTAGCCCCTCTATTCTCCTTCACCGATGTGACCCTTCGTTGTGATCGTGGGCCAATCTTTCGAGTGCATCACGATTTCGTGTATCGGGAACTCCCGATATGATTCACCTCTGTTATCCCAAGGTCCGAACTCCTGATATCCCCCTGGGAAACCAATGATCTAGATATTTCCTCAATCCGACAAATCAGATCAAACCCTGAACTCATATTTTGTGAGTTCCCAAAACCCCCACTTCCAACTTCCTGAGCTGCAAACTCCTGACAAGACCAAATCTATGGTGCAACTCCCTCCTTCTATCAACAACTGTGATCAAATCATGATTTCACGATTTGCAAGTTCTTATAACTCTACCTTTGACTTCTCTAAGTCGCGAGTCAGCGAAATGATTATCTCTTGCCATGTGTCCCCTTTGATGGATGATTCTAATAATTTTGGAATTTCGTAACCCCACTCCTCCAGTGTACCTTCAAATATTATCATTAGTGTACTTTACCTTGATTGGACGGCTATGATTCTTTTGTGCTCAGACCGAATGAATGAGATCCTTCCTCCTCTGCACTTGCTCCTCATTGTCTGCACGCTGATCGAACGATCCAGATCTTTCCCCTTGTGCTTACACTTTCTTTAGACTTAGAATATTTTCGAAGGATTCAAATGCTTCAACCTTTGTCCTTCCTGCGAGTTCGTTTCATGGATCTCATTAACACTTATAAAAAGTGTTATTCCTCCTAAGCATGGTCTCATGAAGAAATCAAATTCCCACACACTCCTTTCATTTTGGGGATTTCGATAACTCATATCCTAATGAGTTCTCGAAGAGAAATTTCTCTCGCCCTCCTAGTGTTCTCCTTTTCTGTTTCTTTGACTTCTTTCAAATTCCCTTTGACACTTAGTCGAATCTCGTATTTTTGCACTCCTTGTACTAGATCTTTACGCAAGGTTTGAATTCTTGCAAATGACTTTTCATGCCTTGCACCAGTCTCTCTGCACTCCTTGCAAAGGGGAAGTTTTGTGTTATCTCTTCTGAGCTTCAGAATCGAAATAGATCCCATTAACGCACTTCTTGCATTCTATGTGCACACCTTGCACCAGTTGATAGAAGAGAAATAATTGAAACTTATCCTAATATTCACAGTTCCATCTACTCATAATGAAATTCATTCATTCATTCATGAAACACAATAACAGAGAATTGCAAACAATGTCCACACCATGCATTGGGTCAATTTTCCTCTGTTATATTCAAAAAAATGAAAATGGCTACAACTTTGATTAAAACACACAAATTGAAAAATCAGAAATCTCCTACTAACTTGTAGCTAGCCTCATTTGGGCTTACAAAAACTCTATTTATCTCAGAGGGTTCTTAGGGTTCCCCCCCGACTACTTATTTACATCAAAACCTATCCTGACGACTATCTTAGTCCAATCGCATTCCAGAGTCAGAGTGGAAATTCCCACTTCGCTCACGATCGTTCAAGCGTGTCTCAAAGGATTTTTCTAGCGCTGAGTTCAAGAGTGCCTCAAAATATTATTCCGGCATTGAGTTCAGGCGTGCCTCAAAATATCTTTCACAACTGCCAGCATTGAGATTCCATACAGATTCCCAGACGTTGAGAGGTCCTGCTCCGCATGCTTGCCAATGATGCTCATGCATCACCTCCCTGGTGCCCAACACTATAAAAGTATCAAAAGACTACGCATACTTCATTTTGTGAGTTCTGTAAGTCCATGGGGTACAATATGAAAAATTTCCGATTTGCAATTGATGCAGGACCAGATTGTTGATGCCTTCTAGGTCTAGGAAGAACAAAAAGGTGGCAACTGTGGAGGCGCAAATAGAGGAGGATATCATGGAGGTTCAAAAGGAGGATATGGACGAGGAAGAGGATGAGGATATGGTGGAGGTGGAGGAATACCACCCACTTGTTTTGATTGTGGATAAGTGGGCCACATTTGAAGATTTTGTACCAAACCACGCACTCTCTATGGATATTGTTATAGTACCGAGCATGCTACTGAATATTTTTCAGATCTATTGAAAAAGTGGGAAGAGAATAAGGCACGCTGCAACATGGTGATAAAATATCCATATGGAAATTAGAAGCCAAAGGAAGAAGTTGATGTGGGGGTGGTAATCTAAGGATGAATTCAAACTGGAATGGGCTTAGAGTTGTTATAACCCTGATTTGTGCCAAACATACATACCTGGCATCAGGCCATCTTACCTGCTATTTTTTCCAATCCATCATTGAAAAACTCTCCTAAAAACCATTTTTTTGAATATGTACACACCCTGCACCACTACTGCCCACTTACACACGCTTTTTGCACCATTACAGCCCCCGCATACCCACAAAAAGTAGGAAAAATAAAAGGTTGCAAAGGGATATGGGTTTTCGAGTAGTTATCTAACCATTTGACCGCCCATAGTCGGTCACCCAACCAAATAACTATATTTTTGGACTATAAAAGAAGGTGTTTAGGTCCCATTCCAACAAGAAGCATGATAGGAAATAAACTTTGCCCATTTCAGTATTCCCCCTTTGCCCCAATATTTTGCAACCACATTGTGAGTTTGAGACATAATTCCTTTTTCAACCCTTTTTCCTCCATTGCAAACCCTTGCCATTTACCTAGAGAGAAATCAAGAGGAGAAGAATACGTGGAAGTAGTTGGTGCATGGTGAAGAGGAGCCTAGGATCGAGTTCTAAGAGCAGTTGCTGGTCTCATATTGTAAGCGACTTTGTGAGATTAATATAAAGAAATACTTTTTTCGTCCCGCCAAATGACGTCTTCAATCTTCATAATTTATTTGTATTTTTGTTATGATATCTAACCTACTAATCCATATATAGAATTCATACTTGTAGTTTCTTGTTTGTATTTTGGTAAATGCAAGTTGGCCTTGGAAGGAGATCTGCAGTCGAGAAACAACTGAGCGCAAAGGGATCAACATCAGACGCAGAGTTTAAGGTAAGCTTACCAGATCCCTATACTTTGTTTTTTATGTATGATTGTGGGGTAATGTCGGGATAGTTGTTAAAAGTAGGAGACTTTAGACAGTTAGCTATGCCTACACTTTAGAACCCTAGTGTAGTCAGTAGGGTGTTTTCCCACTATAGCAGAATTGGTTACCGTTCCAGGGAACCTCTAGGGTTTTTAGGGGATTTTTTCTTTTTGGGTGTTTTAATTGGTTTGATAACCCTTTTGAGTTCTATGTAAGTTGTTGAGTCTTTAAGGGATTCTGCTCTGCCATACCAATACTCCCTGCCTTGTCTGCTTGACTGTTGTTATTTTTTTATATATATAATTTACAGAGGTGTAAGCGTCCTGTAGTGGGTCTCAACACGTACATATGCACCCTACCTTTGGACAACCCACGTACATACATATGTTGTTGAAGTATCAATAGCGTGTTCGTGTCAGATTTTTTTTTTTAAAAGAGGCAATCATCCTCTTCCCTGATCGAAGTCTGAATTCTCAGGGGTTTCTTGATTTATTACTGGTCTCTATAGTTGCAATCTTTAAGCCTAGGTTTGACGTCAGTTTTCTTGTCTTTTAAAAAAAAACATTTCTTGTGTTTCTTAGCTTTTTAAACTTAATTTTAGCTTGAAATTTTAAGAAAATGAGTTGCATTTTAAAAAAAAAATCCCCCTCATGGATCCGTTTCTTTTAGAATCTTTTGTTACTTCTTCTTTGATTGGAAGAAAATACAAAAAAATAAATAAATAAGCTTGTTAGGTCTCTTTGTTTCTTGTCATTTTCATTTCATTGTTATTTGAAAAAGAAAAAGAAATTAGCATAGTGTTGTGTTTTCTTCTAATTTTAAAAGCATTTCAAAAGAAAAATAAGAAAGATAATCATTCTTTGACAGTGTTCATGTAAGTTTCATCATTTTTCATAAGAGTCTTAACAATAACAGTTGCACTACCGCCCTATTTTTGAGTGAATCAAGCCTTAAAAAGAATGCTAATTAAAATTAACTAGACATTTTCTGTTTGTAGGGTCCACCGACTAGTTTAGGGTTAGGGCCTTGAATTAGGTTGGAGAGGAAACTCTTCAAGGCTGTTAAGTCAAACATTGGAGTCTGATTTAGGGAGTGTTAAAGTCTAGTAACATGGAAATTATCCGGGACACCCCTCTAACACAGAGGCTAAACAAGAGGTCGCGTGCAGAAAGGTAGCTAAGATAACCCCTCCAAAGTCGGTCCAAGCATAGTGGGGAATGCATATAGAAGGTTTATCTTGGGATTCTGTTGATCTCATTTTCCATGGAGCTTTGTGGGTATCGAATCCATTCGATGCCCTCATTCATCTTCCAAAATAGTTTCTTTCGATACCCTCAATAGGTTTTGGGCTTGATACCCTACTCATTGGGGTCTAGCCGACTGTCGACTGTACCCGCCTAGTAATTGTTCACGAGATGGAAACCTATTTGCATTTATTTTAGGGACTTACACAGGTGATTGTGAGGGTATACCGTGGTAACTAGGGCAGATGTTGGGCCACACTTTTCATATCATACCCAGAGGGTGATTTCATGTTCAAGTTGCACTTGCACTGGTAAGTTTCTCTAGTGTTGGCTGGCGTAACTATTCTTCCTACTAGTTAGTTGTTTGCTTGATTTTCCTTTAGGAAATTTTAGTGTGTGCTCTGTGATCTTTAGTTTTCAATAGTGATTTAGTTAGGCATTGCTTTGGGTATTTGAACTAGGGTGGTATACCTCCCACTCCATCAATCGTGAGGACTTTTCAATCTTCCCTTTGGAAACATGGAGTTGCCTCTTTATAGGCATTGTTTTGATAACACTGACTTTTCAGAGTCAGTGTGTGAGAATTTTACAGATTTGAACGATCCCAAAAGGGGAGAACCTATCCATAAGATATTCATGGATAAAGTTTTGGATGATACCAACCAAGAAACCCCTTCGCAAGGGGATTCTTGTGATTTTCCTTTTCCTAGAAACGTTGGCGTCCCTTTGATGGCCACTTTGTACATTCCTGGGTTGAACGTGGGATTAGCGTTTTGGTTGGGTACCATTACAAATGTATCGAATGCTCTTGATGCTTCTCAATTAATCGCCTTATGTCATGGGCATCATGTTGATGTTCCTTCATCAACAAAGTCTTCTTCTCCTCCTTCTCTCGCCTCTGGTGAAAGTACAATTACTAGTAACCAGAAGTCTAAACGAAGTAGAAAGAGGAAGAATAGGAAGAAGAAATCACCAACCTCTATGAGCCATGTTGGAGATAGGTCATCAACCTCTACAAGTCATGTTGAATACCAGCACCTAGCCTCTGCAAGTCATGCTACGGGAAAGCACCCAGCCTCTGCAAGTCATGTTGCGAGAAAAAGCCTAGCTACTACTAGTCATACTGGCAATAGGTATGTATCCTCTACGAATCATGTTATTGACCCATAACCAACCTCTACAAGTCATGTTGGAGATGCATAACCAACCAATGTTAGTCATGCTAGGGGCATTGATTATGTTGGGAAACCTACACGGATAGGACGTAAGCCTAAGTTCCCTTGTAAGCTTTGCAAGGGAAATCACCTTACTCATTTGTGCCCTGGTATTCTAGAGTTACAAAGATTTTGGTCCCTGTATGCCAACTCTTCTGATTATGCACCTTCTCGGGTTTCCTCACAACCTATTCATCCATTGGTTGAGAAAGTGGTCATGTCGATGCATTCATCTGATGATCCCACTCCTCTTTTGGGGGGTGAGGTGCCTTTAGACCATGTAGTCTCCCATCCTATTCAGCCATTGGTTGAGAAAGTGGTCATGCCGATGCAGTCATCAATTGATCCCACTCCTCTTTTGAGGGGTGAGGTGCCTTTAGACCATGTAGTCTTGCAGCCTATTCAGGCATTGGTTTAGAAAGTGTTCACATCAATGCAGTCTTCGGCTGATCCCTCTCTTCTCTTGGAGAGTCTTGAGTCTACCAAAGTGGTAATGCCGATACAGTCTTCAGTTGATCCCACTCTTCTCTTGGAGATTGATGTGTCTATCGATTATGTTTTTATCATTTCCAGTTCAGTACTTTTATAACAAGGGGGCATTCCGCTCGCTCTGAGCACACCCTCTCCAAGCCCTAGGATGGTTTCATTTGATTGGAATGATCTTGTTGAGACTTGTCTTCCTTCTTCTGCACCTTTTCAAATAAGGGTTGAAGTTAATTCAATAAACATTTATCAATGTATTATGGATGAAGGAGCCTCTGCAAGTATTTTATCCTCCTTGGGTTGGAAAGTCTTGGGATCTCCTGAGCTTGTGTCTACTTTGCATGAGTTGTTGTCTTTTGACAGACATCCTAGTGAATATTTGGGGATTCTTCCTGATTTACCTATCTCATTAGGTGGGAAGATTTTCCTTGTCGATGTTATAGTGGTGCAAGGCCCGTTAGATTTCAATATGCTTCTCGGGCTTGATTATGTATATTCTATGAACGATGTGTTGTCTACTCTCTTTCGGGTGATGAATTTCCCTCATAATGGAAGCATTATCACTATCGACTAGCTGGCATCTGATAATCACCATCCTAATTTAGCATTAGTTCAATATGCCCCTTTATATGTTCCTAGTGTTCATGTAGACTCTACCCCGCCATGAGTTAATTATGTAGCGTCTTATCCTCAGTGTTCAATTTATTTTGGGAAGGAACCTGTGAAATCATGTTTTTCTTCTCGAGACTTGGTCTCAACAATTGATCCATTGGTTTATCCAATGGGGGCATGGGATCCCTTTCTTCCCCCTCTAGGTCCAAGTGATCTCGAGTCTCCTTTTGAGTCTGATCTGATTGTTTATAGATCATCAATCCCTCATTCTTGTGATTTTTCGTTGATAGACTTTGCCAGTCTAGGCCAGAGCCTCCATCGTCATATGGAATATGGTCAGTTTACTTCACCCTTTGGGACTATCGACCTTCGTTTGCGTGATTTATCATATTTTTAATTTCCTTCATATGATGATATCCTTGAAGCCATGACTACGGTTTCTATACCATGGTTTGTGTTTTCTTCCTTTTTGGGAGACTTTCCAAGTTGACTATCGAAGAGACTCTTGGTCTGATCCTAGCAGTGAGATCTACCTAAACTAGTTTCATACACGAGTAGAAGCCCCCCTAGAGTCTTCTTTAATCCCTTTTCAGACTCTCTAAACATGAAAAGATTGTCGAGCAATCTTGTTGTCCTTCACGCTCACCAAACTAAAACTTGAAGGCACGTCTGTTCAGTGGTAGTTTATCCCTTTTTCGGTCCGTATGGTCAATTGTATGAACAAAGGTATACTCTAGGAACTTCGATTCGCTATAAGAGTATTCTCAGGTATAAGTTTAACCCATTTTTTAGCCCGAGGGACTAAATTTACGAAAAAGGAACCCCCATGGAGTCCATTGTTAATCTCTTTTTAGACTCCCTAAAGATGAAAATATTGTCGAGTGAACTTGTTTCTTCACACTTTTTAAATTGGTCCAGAAGAAACTTCCCTACAGAGTCCATAGTTAAGCTCTTTTCAGACTCCTTAAAAGTGAAAAGATCGTTGAGTGACCTTGTTCTTTCACACTCATTAATTGGTTAAGAAAAACATCTACTGGCATAAGTTTACCACTTTTTCAACCTATAGATTGAGGAAAAAGGTACACCTTGAGAGATTCGTCCCGCCGGGAGATTTCTCGTCAGTAATTTTCACTTCTTTGGACTAGGGAGACTAAATATAGAAAAAGGCATCGAGTCCATAGTTAATCTCTTTTCACACTCAAATATGAAAACATTTTTGAGTGATCTTATCTTTGTCACACTCGTTAAAATGGCTTTGAATAGACGTCTTTTTAGTGCTATTTTACCCCTTTTTTCGAACTGACTAGACTACCTTCGAAAAAGGTACCCTAGTGGTGTCTCCTTTTATGCTTTTTCAGAATCTCTAAAAATGAAAAATCGTCGAGCTTACCTTCTCTGGGCTTGTTAAAATTACATTGAAGGATGTTATCATTGTGTCTTATTAATTTCATTTTCATTCCTACATCTTTGGCCTAATGTCGGTTCCATGTTGCTCTCAACTGAACCATCTGAAGCATGCCTTATATGAAAGCCTTGTAGCACTTTGCCTCAACGTCTTGACACCTTGACCCATGGAGGATTTTTCCCAAGTGTCCTTTTCCTGCATATGTCTCCTTTCTCTGAGCATTGGTGTGTTCCTTGCACTTGAAACTAGTATGTCTGTGACACTTATTCCTCCTTTGTAACGTAGCATTATTTTATTATTTTTCAAGCTTTCCAAAATTATTGAAAAAGACAAAAACATCAAATATACCCCAAAAAGAGGAAGGGAAAAGTATTTTTCTTTTTGTTGGTAGCACAATGAGTCACCCTTGGACAAAGAACACCCTTCCATTTGTTCGTCAAGATCTGGGATTTAATATGACCTTAGGAAGTTGTTCTCGTTACATAGAGTTGTGTCCTCCTCCATTTGGTTATCCTTCCAAACATATGGAGAGTTTGTGTTGCCTCCTGCATCATGAACTTATGTCAATGTCATACTGCCTGAGTCTCATCATTTGTCATACTATTGTGTAAGGGAAGTTTTACTAAAATTGATTCGACCCTTCTACAGTTTGTCTCTTGTCCTCATGCCCCACCACCTCGAAAGACCAATCAAGTCCTTGTTCAAAATCAATGAAGTTCTCTACCTGATCACCGAGATCCTCTTGTTTGTTCCCGACAAGTCGTTGAAGAACTGTGGGTAGTGAAGTCATACACTCATATTACACTCCTACCCAAGTTTTGAATATCTTGAAGTTGTTGCTCGAGCTCTGAAGGGCCCATCTCTAGCCATCAAGCGTCATTAACTTCTTAAATATGGATACTATACACATATATATTTTGATTTTGAGTTGTAGATCTACTGTGTATTGCTCGCAGCTACACTTTATATAGTTATATGACATGGATATGCAATGTATTTGATTGGAAACCATGATTTTCTTTCATCCCAAGCATGTGAATGCCCACCTTGGTGAGACAAATTATTATTTTGTAGATGGCACGTCCCGAACTCTGGTCCTTGGGTTCACTTGCTTTGTACGTTGGTGAATATTTGTAATGTGTTTTTTCCATCATATTCTCTTTTGACCTCACACATTAGGGGGCATCTATTATAACCCTCATTTGTACCAGACATACATACCTGACATCAGGCCATCTTACCTGCTATTTTTTCCAAGCCATCATTGAAAAACTCTTCTAAAATCCATTTTTTTGAAGATGTATGTGCCTTGCACCACTACTTCCTATGTACACAAACTCTTTGCACCATTACAATGCAATTATACTCACAAAAAGTGTGAAAAAAAAATTTTTGCAAAGGGATATGAGTTTTCGTGTAGTTACCTAACCATTTGACCACCCATAGCCGGTCACCTAACCGAATAACTATATTTTTGGCCTATAAAATAAGGTGTTGGGGTCCCATTACAAAAAGAATCATGAGATCAACAAAACTCTACCCATTTCAGTATTCCCCCTTTGCCCCAATATTTTGCAACCACATTGTGAGTTTGAGCCATAATTCCTTTTTCAACCCTTTTTACTCCATTGCAAACCCTTGCCATTTCCCTAGAGAGAACTGAAGAGGAGAAGAATATGTGGAAGAAGTTGGTGCATGGTGAAGAGGTGTCTAGGACTGAGTTCGAGGAGTAGTTGTCGGCCTCATATTGTAAGTGAATTTGTGAGATTAATATAAAGAAATACTTTTTTCATCCCGCCAAATGACGTCTTCAATTTTCATGATTTATTTGTATTTTTGTTATGATATCTAACCCCCTAATCCATATATAGAATGAATTTTTGTAGTTTCTTGTTTTTCTTTTAGTGAATGCATGTTGACCTTGGGAGGATATCTGCAGTTGAGAAACAAATAAGCGTAAAGGGATCGACACCAGACGCAGAGTTGAAGGTAAGCTTACCGGATCCCTATACTTTGTTTTTTATGTATGATTGTGGGTTAATGTCAGGATAGTTGTTAAAATTAGGAGACTTTAGACAGTTAGATCTGCCTGCACTTTAGAACCCTAGTGTAGTTTGTAGGGGGTTTTCCCACTATAGCAAGAGAATGGAGAAATATTGGGGTCAAAAAAGGGAAGGAAAGATTAGAAAAGTGATGCAAGCCCCTCATAAATTTGACATTGTGCAACATAAGAAATTTATGTGTGAAGAAAAAAAGGATATAGAGGAGGACAAAACATGCAAAGAACTATAGTGTGTGATGCAAATATCATTGGAAGAACCCCAGTTGCGTGAATAGGTACAATGCAGAACTAAAATATCATTGGAGGATGTCTATGCGCGTGAAGAGATGTACCACACAATGTATAAAATGTTGGAGTAAGCTCATGTGCACAAAGAGATATAATGCATGAAAAAAAGGTGTTGGACTATGATTATCATTATCACAAAATCCACAAGCATTAGTCTCTGCAACAATTGTTGAAGTTAGGATCCACGAGAAGGGGTTAAACCATGTCGCGAAACTCATGGGAAGCATTGAACCCAATGTCCAACAATATCCTCCCTAGTGTGTGTTGGGTGAGTTTCAAACTCAAGACCTATGGTTGTGATACCATTTGTTGGACTATGATTTTCATTAGACCAATACCTGCAGGAATTAGTCTTTGCCACAATCGTCGGAGTTAGGATCCCCGAGAGGGGGTTAACCCATGTCGTGAAACTCATGGGAAGTGTTGAACCCAATGTCCAAAAAAATGTTGTCGGAAGAATCCTGTAGATAAGAATATGTGAAATGAGCTCAAGAACAATAAATTTAAGAGTGTGTGCATGAAGAGATATGGTGCATGATGCAAGAAGAAACCCAACGCAACACTGGTCTCCAGGTGCAAGAACAAGATCAAGTAAGTAACCTTTTGTGTTATTGTTTGAAAATTTTAAGTGATCATAATGTTGAAAATAAGTTGGCACACATGTTGACAAGATTTATGGGAGAAGAAGAAATGACTATAGTTATATCTACCCCACTACCATAAAGGGATGTGCATCAGGTGAGAAGACAAAAAGTGCATTGGAAGGGAATTCGAGAGGACAACTAAACTTGGAAGCTATGATATGGATGGTGTCATGTTGGATTTGAGATCCGATGTGAACATCCTACAAAAGAAATCATGGGAATTGATGGGCAAGCTAATCTTGGTGTGGTCCCCCATTCAAATCAGGATGGAAAATCAATACTAAATTTATCTTATCGATTAGTTGGAGCATGGTAAACATTGAAGAGGTAAAGTCTAAGAAATATTTTAAGGTTATTGGGATCATGGATGAATCAGATCCCTACTCCACACTATGTGGAATTGACTATGAATTTGATAAAAATCCAGTCCTATATATGAAGAAATGGAAAGTGTAATTTGAAACAGATGCTTTGCACATTATTATGTCATCAAATAAAAATGAAGGGAATAGGTTCAATGATCCCATGAATGAGGATGAACATTCCTCCATCATTGAGAACATCTATCGGTTTACAGGGAATGGAGAGGATTATATAAATCCCACAAAAAATGTTGAGTTGAGTTGGAGAAGTGTGTGCATATGACATAGGTTCAAAGAATTCTATGAAGAGATGGTAGAAGAGGCTATATGAAGTTTCCACTAGGAGGTTCACATGAATTACTACCATGGTGTGCGAGGTTGGAATATGTCCTTATACTCTCTATTGGTTTGATGGAATGGAGTCTCTAGACACATTACTTAACCAATTGCAGAAAATTCCCTTCACCCACTAGATACAATCCATTGACATAGTGATGGACGGAATACATGCGCAATGGTGGATGGTGCATCATGAACATATATGCAAATGGGAAGAAGCAATGGAGTCAATCAAGGAAAGGGTCAGGATGAGGGTTGATATCCAAAAATATGTCTTTAGGTAGAGTCTGAATACATGAAATATCCATCTCATCTCCAAACATGCAGCGCAGACAAGTAGTCCCATCCATCAAGTACTTTTGACTATAGTTGTGCTAGTGGACGAGTGACATGGGACAAAATTTGAACCTAAACTAGGGTTAGGTGGTCAACAAATTCCCCAAGTCCCAGCCATGACTACTAATGACCCTCCAGGGTAGGGGATAAGAAACCAAATTCGAGTATATAAGCATCATGGCCCATCAGAGGTAGATGTGACAACATGACATCTTTGGCACAAAAGTAGGGGTGTGCAGTAACCATACATGATGCCCCCAAAGAATAGTACTTCATGAATTAGTATATTAGTCAACATTACAATAAATAATAGATGATGTAGAAAACTCAACATAATAAGGGTAGATGCATCATAAAATACCCCCACTAATACTTTGCACATTTTGGGCATAATTAAGGTTTAAATACCACAGCCTAATTTGTGGATTTTAAACGATTTGGAAATAATTGAAGTTAAAATTCCATATGAGGTGAAAAGGACACAAAAACAATTTTCAACAACCATTTGACAGGTCTAGGAAACTATGGTGGAAGGAAGTGGTTTGCTACCATGAGTCTGACGATGGTGACATGGTGGTAAAAGAGAACAATTATGGTAAGATGGCCTTGTAGTGCATGATATTTATATGGGGGCATGTCAAAAATAAAATAAAATTATGACTACTTAACAGCTCGTAGCATCAAGGGCATATCACCTTGAATATATTTAACATCACATACACAATTTACTTTGATAACATTTTCTCCCAGCCAAGTGAAGAATAGGTCCAAAGATGAGGAAATAAGTTCCAAGATACCATTAAAGAAAGTTCAATAGTGTAATCCATTACCGGAGTTGTCTAAGCTAACAGTCCAGGTTAAAAGCGTGATATAGTTCTAGACCAGAAAGGCCTCCTCAAATAAGCCATATATGAGACGAAAGGTCAAATCCACTAAGGCGAAATCAGTACTAGAGCCTATAATTTCGTCCAATGTAAGTATTACAATCCCTAAGTTAGGAAAAGTTCTGATGATGTGGTTTACTGATCACAATGTCTGCAATGTGACCTAGTTTCCTCAATTGTAGTTCAATAAATATGCATAGATAATTCAGTGTCTTGATCGAATGAAGAATATAATCATTTAGAAATTTGAAAATCCCCTTCTCCAGTCTAGTGTCCTAACTCTATTCAACTACCCGCATTTCAGTTGGAGCCCTATAGTGCAAGCCTTTGTGTTCTTATTTCTTACTCTGCTACATAGAGGGTATCTGTGACTTGACCAACCATACCAAGTGGACAAGAATACCATGTATCAAGTATCATGCTTTCCAACAATGGGAAATGACCCAGCCAACACCATTAAGGATAAATACGCAACCCAAGAATAAATTTACTCCAAATTTGGGATGTACAGAGGGAATTGTGGTGTCATATTCTAGAGATTAATAACATGACAATCAGATTCATGATTAAATATATTGTATGCAATATGATCTGGATATTCCACAAGGACGAATGTCCCATCATCGCCGCTGAGAGATGTGCAACAGGGGTTTAGATGGCTTAGGCTTGATATCTACTAAATTTGTTTGTTGAGGACTATTTAGAGGCCTAGAAATTGGGAAATTAGTTTCACTACATATAGGTTATTTTATTGTGTGGCATGATTATGTCGTGCCCCCCCCTAGGCCACAAGGAGGATGCAGCTAGTGTGCCATTATTTGTTGCACAGATATTTCTTACGCTCCATTATACCAAAGAATAGGTAGTATAGGCCAAGCATAACAAGGCCTTTTAGAAATGGTTCATGCAGCCGATACAAGAGGATAACGCGATGGTTCACATTCCAAAGTGTCTTATGAAAAGGTACAAATACTATCTTGAATCTGAGTGTGATTTCCATAACGTTTTCATTTACCCCCACAGAGACAAGAAAAAATCCACTGCCATGCTCCCTTTTTGCATCATAAAGGATGAAATCCAATTGGGTGTCATAGAATGGAATGAGGACTATCAACCTGATTTTGAATACGAGTAAGCATGAATCGAGACACAAACAAAGAAAAACCAAGAGATGAAAAGGGATGAATAAGCATCCATAAATAAATAAGAAACATCAGGATCTAAGTCACAAAAGGTCGACACCTTCAAAGGAAAAGACAAATAGATCCTGGAGGAGAAAATAAAAATTGAGGAGGAATTTGAGGAGGATGAAGACATGGTCTACAAGTGGAAACAACCCTTAGATATGGAAGGTCCTGCCAAAATCAATTTAGATCCCAGCAAGAAGGAATAACGCATACCCTCTCCCCCAATAGAAAATACTCACATCAAGGAAGAGGTCCCCGCACCATCCATGTATCATAACATCTTTCTTAGTCAAGTTCCCGGAAAGTGTCGAAAAATGATCACAAGCAAAAGAATGGATACAGGTACCCCGATCCTACAGATAGGGAAGATGGTTACCACCATTTCCAATTTGGTCAAGGATCTTAGAGGGTAGCTCACAACGTCGAAGGTATTCCAAAAAAACATCACAGGAAAATTCGATACCTTATGTCAACAATTGACCATTGCATCACCATTGGGTTCTCCTCTTCAAGAGAAACAAATCGTGAAAGTTGGTGGATCTAGCTAGAGAAGCATTTTGTGGGTAAGTCCATTGTCCATTGTCCCTGGTGACTCGATCAATACCAAACTTGACCTCGTGAAGGTGCCTACAAAGGACCTGAATAATTTTATGACTACAATAATGACAAATATTGGAGATAGGCACCAAGCCCTAAATTCAGTCACATGATCAACTGCAACAACACCATGAGAAATATGTTGTAAGGATACTCAATTGAAGAATCAATAGGAAATTCAAGTGAGACAAGAAGTAGAGGTTGCGTGTTATGATCTTCAATCACTTCATCTTGTGGAGGTCATTGTGCACGTTGAAAGGAAAACAAAACATGAAAAATTACTCACAGTTCATAAAGAAATTCTCAGCTCAGTAGATGAGGCTTATTCACACGTACCCTAGCTAGGGGCTGCGAAAACAGACATGTATCCACCTTAGAAAATTCACACAGTCAAGAAGCACATCTAGGTATTGGAGACACGAAATCTCAATCTTCGTGAGAAGCTCAAACGTTCCACCCTAGACAACCCAGAGTTACAATAGAAAATAACATTCGCTAAGAAGCATTGCCCAAAGGGAAGGAACTAATTTCTTACTTTGAAGGTCTAGTTAAGTACAATTTCAATCTTTGGAACCACCTCCATAATGCTCCAGAGGTCTGGGCCATTGATGACCAAATTCTAACAACTTAGGTCGAAGTCATGCAACAATAAAAATAAATATCCTCCTTACCCCTAGGTGAACATCCAATGGAAATGACATCCATTTCCAGTAAAATCCATCAGATCACAACATCCCATGCCGAATAAAAAATGATTTATGGCATTGCATTATAAGAGACAGGTAAAGAAGAGAGACACTATACTCAGCTAATAACATCACACACATCGATGACCCCTATGATAGCCCAAATTGAACTGATTAATATTCATTCTTCAAACGTTACGGTGGATGATACAAAAGGCATTTCCAATCTCATAGAGAGACTATATGAGATATTTAACCAGGTTGACAAGGACTTTCCACCATTTCTCTAGGAAGTCATGGTATTCGTCATTTCCACCACCTCTCTCAAGATGTGAACAACATCGTTGACTCGAGGACAAGTCAACTAACATTTTTGGGGGCCTGTTGGAACCCAAGGTTTTGGGTTAGTTGTGTGCACACCACAAATCAACATTGCACTCACATATACACTATGTGATGCAAGGAACATCAAAAATTGCGCTAGCCAAAGTAATAAGGTGTGCATGTTAACCAAGTTTTGTACTACGTGCGAAAAATCTAGAACATACCACATGAAGACCAAATCAAAGAATATCTTTGGGAATATTCTTGAATGATGAACAAGAATAAATAGAAGGATTGTGGGAAATATTATGGATGGCCTAGCAATTTAGTTAGGATTTCCATGATCCAAGGAGGATACATGGGATGCATGTGGGAAGAAGAAGCGTGTGGATATGTAAATCACCAAAGAAAGTGGAGTAGAGAAGAAATCGATAGGGAGCTAGAGAAAAAGGTGCAAAAATAAGAGAGTCTAGTCAGGAGTTAAATTATGTATGAGTTCTATATCCGTTTTGGATGGGTCTTGTATGAGTAATGAAGAGATTTTGTAATAGAATCATATGTGTGTGGAAAATGACAAGAGATTGCATAGCGTAGTGGAATGTAGTGAATGTTAAATGAAGCAGAGCACATAAGCCTAGTTCTATGTGATATGAATATGTATCTATATGCATTTTCAAGGTTAATGAATGCAATACAATTTATTTTTTCTCTCTACAATTCAATATGTGTATGTTGAGTTGAATGTATATATGTGTTAATGGTTAATGTTTATTACTCAATATGGTATTATGCATTAATGAATGTATGAAATATTGAGAGTTTTCATTGTATGCATTATGCCTTCACATCCAACACAAGACCAAATGGTCTTTGTGATTCTCATGGCGTCTCGAGTGAGACCTTCTTCAGTCTTCGATTAAATATTGAATATGACGACACCTTGGGATTTTGTTGGTCAAATATTAATGAACCTTGGGTCTTCAAACTCCTAGTTATAGGAGAGACATGCGCCAACAATTGCAACCATTCTTTTGTTGCATCTGGATGGTTTCATTTTATACAAATAGAGAGTTTTTTTTTTTTCAACTCAAGAATCACAACCTGTATGACACATTCTTCAGTAGTTATGTATTCTCAACCTCTTTATGCTACTTCATCACAACACCAATCTTCAAGTTATTCCACACAATCTTGAAACCAATGGTTAGCTCATAAACCAAGGAAACATCCCCATATGAAAACGCTTCACATCTATGGGATGTAGACACACTTCCTTGATCAAACAAGAAATCTCTACTCTCGAGTTCATATTCAAATAGAAACACTCATCCTACACTCAGTTCTCACAGTAATGTAATTACAACACTATCTCCACAACAATACTCTATTACAATGCAAATACATAGTGAATTAAATTATTTAGTCACACCCAACTACAAAGAACCATAATTCCATCACATGGTCTCTCCTAGACCTGCGTCCATCTGTAAATGATCACAAATCTAAGCACAGTCTTCTACAAACTTGTTCCCACCTGCACCACAATATCACAACATAACTATTCTCCGCGGGGATTTAATCATTCAAGAAATAGAATTAAATTTCATCCATTCATGCCAATAAAAAAATAATATAACATCATACAAGATTCATCCATACACATGCACAAGGGTTGAATATAAAAAACCCTAATTATTTTATTCATTTTCATACAAAGTAAGATAGACGGGATCTATGGTCTCATGTGATCTTACAAATTTCATTGGGTTGTCAGACGAGAGGCCATGGAAACCTCAACCATTCCTCTCTCCCTTCCTCGTGCCTTATTTCTTCTTCTTTCAAGCTCTCCCTTTGCAACTACTTGACAGTTTGTTTATTTACTTTCATAAATGTTCTCCTTTATCATAACAATTGGCTCCTTGTGCCCTTTCATCTTCTAGCTTCATATTCATCCTCTTCATAGTGACTCTTCTCTTGTGGTGTGACCTTCCAGCTTCCACTCAATAGTGGACTCCTTCCTCAACATGTCCTTTGGACCATTTTCCTCAAGATCCTTGTTGTTTTCTCCCATTCTTGGTTCCGTAGATTTACGTGGAGAAGTTCTGTAGCCAAGGGTGATTCCACCTGAGCTGTAATTCCCACCATTTCTTATGTAGAGACACATTACTTCTCAGCACGAATCCATGCATCCATCCTATAGTAGCGCTCCCATCTACTCCACTTCCGCAATCTGCAATATTATTACTATCTCCATAAATCTTGTCACTTTTTGTATCTTGTCACGTTCTACAACCATTCATAACTTATAGCAACCAATCACTGTTGTAGCGACACTATCACATTTCACAGTCACCTTCACCAGGTCATCCCAGAATGATTTCGATTTCAATGCTCCTGCATCATACCTCAAAGATAACCTTGACTTAATATTATATTTTGTGGGGCGTAACTTAAAAGTGTGAGGTTAATGTTTTAATTCTATGGTAAGATTGACAAGTGTGTGAAGCACAAGAGCATATGCATAGTACAATTCTTTTTTCTTATTAAAGATATACTCATTGATGGACACTGATTAGGTTAGACATTTAGAGTTTTGAGTAAATTGCAATACTGTGAAAATGAGAATGGGGATATAGAAAGTTTTAAAAGAAATCAACATAGCTATATTGAAAAGAGGAGGATCACAACTTGATCTTGAAGTTCTCCACAAATTTTTCAAACCATTTTTTTAATAAAGACAATGCTAATTAAGTTAAAATAATTTGTGAAATATATATAGAAATTATTATATTTATTATATTGGTTTGAGTGTACATATTAGTCTTATAAATTGGAATAATAAAACTAGTAGTTTATTTAAAAAATATTTCATTATTGATCATAAATAAAATATTTCAATCTCCACCTTAAGTAAAATATTTTTGTATTATTTATTTATCTATCTATCTATATAACATAATTAAAATGTTAATTGAATTTAGTTGGGGTGGTTGGGAGGAATTGTTACCCTCCAAAGGACTTAAATTTTCATAAGTAACATGTCAAGCTTATATATATATATATATATATATATAAACAAATATTTTTCCATTAATAGTTCTTCCTTCATCTCATATGGAGTTGACATTTAAGAAAAAAGAAAATATTTATAAAGAATTACACATCTCCATCATAATATACAGCCTGAGTGGGCCTAATGGTTAAGAACATGTGTTTCCTCTTAAGAGGTCACAAGTTCAAAGATGGAGATGTGTAATTCTTTTTGTTATCAAGATGGAGTTGACCTTATGACAAAGATGTGTGTGTGTGTATAAAGAAAGTTTTTTTTTCTATTAATATTTTTGTGATGCCATGTGTTAACTCCATATTAAGCATTGAAGGAAATACACATCTCCCTCATACTTGAGTGTAGAAAGCACCTATCCTTGATATAAAATTATTTTACTTAAGGTGAATATTGAAATATTTTATTTATGGCACACATTGAAATATTTTTTTATCAAATATTTTTTTATCAAATCCATATTAAACATTGAAAGAATTACACAAAGCCCTTTCCACTGAATAAGAATTCTTTTACTTTCAATTACTTTATATATAGAGAGAGACATTGAAATATTTTACTTAAAGTAGACTTTGAAATAATTTATTTATGGTCTAAATTGAAAAGTTTTTTTGTTATTAATATTTTTTTGATGTTGTGTGCCAATTTTATATTAAACATTAAGGAATTGGATTAAGAAATTTTTTACTATCAATTATCTTATCTATATTAATATAAAATTATTTTAGTTAAAATAATTATTGAAATATTTTATTTATAACTAATTTAATATTTTTTATTAATAATTTTAAATTTTTATTATTATTATTTTTGAAAACCATGTAAAAATATTATTTTTTTAAATCTAAAACAAAAGAATATTTTAAAAACTTAAAAATATAAATTTTAAAAAACTTCCCCTCCACTCCATATAATATTATTTTTAATAATTCTTTGTTGAATATATCAAGTTGATCATATTTTGAATAACTTCTAGATGTTTGTCCATTGATTCATACAAATTTAAATATCAAATACTTTATATATCAATACCTACGTAAAATAAAATATTTGAATACAGTAAAATTACGTCTATGAAACAATGGACGCATTCAAATAAATTGTCTCATATGCTTGGTACGATTTGCAAATCCACGGAAAGTTCGGGCAGTCTTGGCATCCTTTGAATCGGTCATACTGGTGCGAAAATCGTTCTAAGACTTGAAGCAGACTTTAACATACAACCTCTCTAACGGCCATGGCCAACAGATTCCTCTGGGCCTCTCTCTTGCTATTGTGTTGATCATATTTTCTATTAATATAAATAAAGTTTCCTCCTGCCAGAACTTTCTTCCCAAGGGTCTGGTTGCTTCCCAAGGACAGACAGAGTAGACATGAATACAGCCTCTGTAACTCCAATGGCCACCAGAGTCCTCCTGAGCTTACAGGGAAAGCATCCATGGTCTTTCGGCATGGTTATATCTATCGTTATCGTGTTGATCATGTGAATGCAACGTTGAGTAGTCTTCGTCTGGACAGCATTGAGGACGCATCCCAGAGCAGGTTTAATATTTCAGAGTATGGCCAAAGTCCTAACCAAATATATGCCCTCCTCCAATGCAGGGGAGATGCCACCGTCGACCAATGCTACAATTGTTCACAGCAAGCAAAAATTGCAGTTCTACAGGATTACGTTGGTAGTAGAGTTTGGTCCAAGTTCTGCTTCTTACTTAATGGAAACTAATAACTTTATTGGACCACGGGATACTAATGGAAAGAATGAAACTAATCATGGATATGGGTCATAGATTAATGATAACTAATAACTTTATTGGACAACTGGATACTAATGGAAAGAATGAAACTAATTATGGATATGGGTCATAGATTAATGACTTACACTACAGAGTTAATCCTGAAAATAATATCTAATATCTTGTACTGCCTAAGCCCCTATATGATTAAATAATAAGAGGGAAGGGAGCTCTAACTCGATAGTTCATAAGGCACAATACTTGCTAAGGTTTTGCAAATGGGGTAGCAAGCTAAGTGGGCTTGATTGTGGGGAAAACTCCACAAACTCCACAGTTAAGCGCGCTTGAACCAGAGGCGTCTTGGGATACCGGGTGCAAGCCCCAGAAGTGATGATTGATGTTATGTGATTGATTTCGTTGGTTTCAATCCCACTTCTTCACCCATGTGAGCATCACCGAATGCAATGAGTGCTAAGTGGACTATTCAAATCATGAGAATTATTGGTCAGTTGCGACTAATACTCATGGATATGGGTCATAAATTAATGACTTACACTACGCAGTTAATCCAGAAAATAATATCTAACATTTTTTTTGCAATATCGATATTATCAATAGCAGCCCTAGCCCTTATGTTTTTGTGATAGTTGCTCGGCATGTTTTGTCCAGTTTGGCATCTAATATTTCGTCTGGATCTTCAAAGAATCGATACACTTCAGGCTCAACTCTAGACCTCTCATGTCGTCGTATCTACACTCTGGCCTAATGTTGGGGAGATATAAACCTCGACGACTGCAATACTTGTCTTTCAACAACAATCGATATACTGTTCCAACCTAATGACATAGGATCTGGAGCTCGGGGTTTGACTGGAAACTGCATTGTTCAATATGATTTGAAATCTTTCTTTAGCAATCCTCCACTACCACCGTCACAATGGCTACAAAGGTCAAGTTCAAGCAAAATACCCATAATTTTAGGTGTTCTCAGTGGCTTGGTTATCCTCACGTTAATGGTATGGTTGTTTACAACTCGAAGAAGATTGAAGTCTTCCATATTTGGAAGGCATGCAGAATTACGTACTACAGTTCATGCCCATACGTATTAGTAGGACTTCAAATACTTATCATGTTGAGTATGTAGGTTTCCATATCTTGTCTCGTCATAATTGAAGTACATTTTTCTAGATATAACTCTCGGTTTTAGAAAGTCCATATTTTCTAGTGATTCATTTTGTTATATATTCTTGTTTGTACCAGAATGCCTTGTGCACTTTCCTAGTTTTGTATTGTGCACTATTATAGTGTCATTCTTTTTTGTGTGTCTTGAAATCGTTGTCTAGAGGTTGTTGGTTAGGGTCATCTTTACTATTCTTTTGTTGTTGCATATTTGCAGACTTGAATTCCCATTTGTTCTAGTGCATAAATTTCTTCTTGATTTTGAGAGCATATCGATACACAACTCTCAATGATGAGATTGTTAGGAAATCCATTTCGGTTTAGATGTACCTATGTAGAGCCCCATGGTATTTCAGAACCAGATGTTGCTCAGAGTCTTTCATACCCATCTTGGTGCACAAGGTATGGAAAGTATTTGTGAAATATGACACTGTTTGGCTCTTCTATTGTCGCGATGTGGTCCATATCATGTACTAGTCCTCATAGTTTTCCACGAGATAGTATTGTTCTTTGATCACATCCACAAAAAATCTCAAGTGGGCTCAACCCCATATATTCCATATTCCTCTGTGAAACTTTGCTCCCAGTAAGTTTTCCACCATTGTTTGACATATGGGAGAGTCTTGGGGACTGCAAAGGTGATCTTTTCTCTCTCAATTTTTTTTTGAATAGAGAAATAACCTTCTAATAGATTTAACTATTTTTCTAGGGAATCCGCATCTATCTAACCTTCAAATATGTGAATATCAAAATTAACTTGTACTTTGAAGTGAGAGGTTCCTCCAAAATGGTTGCTTGATGAAGATGTGTCTATTTCTATCGGCAGACGTTGAAGGATGTGTGCAAAATTATCCATCATTTCGTCCCCCAGTCACACGAGAGCTTGCTCGAGAAACAGGTTAATAGAATCTTCTGCTTCGTCATTTTTCTTTTCTATCGCCATTGAGGCTTTCTTGGGCATGCAAGAGTGATTGTCCTCAAGAGAGACAAACTCGAGACCCAACTGGCTATACTCGGACCTTGTTAGGGACATGCAATGAAAAACAATCAAGAGCAACCTGCTCTGATACCAATCATCCATATTATTTTCGAAACGAAATGAAAGCAAAGAAATTAAAATGAAATACTCATGAAAGTTGTCAAAAACAGAGAAATACAACAATACTTGATTTCTATTAATGAAGAATTGTAAAGAGACTCTAAAAATACAGAGTGAAAGACTCGCTAGAATGTTGGCAGCTTTATCTCTGAGGAGAGATGTGAATGCTATGCTTATTCACCAGAAGATGATGACAATGAGGATCTAAAGGCCTTTTTATGATAAACATGAATGCCAAAACCCTAGACATCCAAAAACCTAACCCTAGGAGATGAAACGCCAAAATTCATATGGGCCCGGTTTGGGTAAGTTAGTACATAAACTTCCTGGGGTTGTAACTTTTGGATACGATCTCCATTTTAGGCATGTGATAGTCTGTCTGAAAGTTATTTTCGAGAAATACACATTACGCCGGCAAACTGTGACTCTGTCTACAGTTTGAGTGTGGGGAGCCAAAAAAACACAGTCTAGGGCCCCAAAATGACCCTGGAATTACAACAAGATGTGTTAACATGAAAAAATACTTGAAATAAGTTAGTTGGATTAGGTGGGAGGCCACTAGTATCCCCATGGAAGATGTGTAGAGATTCAAATATCCCCTAAAGTGTAGAACCCACAATTACAAACAAGTACAGAAGAACGTGTTGCACAAAAAACTGACAAGAGGAGCTAGTTGGAATAGGTGGGTGGCCACCAATATTCACCTGGATCAATCCTCCCCCCTTAGGAAGCAATGGTCTCCATTGTGTTGAGTTCCCAAGGAAGAGGGGAAAGCATTTATTGAAACTGAATCTTGGTGAGTTGCGTGGATTGTTGGAGAAGTTGTGCTTCTTGGCTTGTGGAAGACTTCCATAAACCTATTGCTGGAAGGGTTGAATCTATTACACCAACCTATTGTCTTTGGGTTGTATGGGGCATTGTGTAGGCACCATTGTAGGTGAAGATAAAATATCTTCCATCTCTTCGACAATCTATTTTTGTTGTATAAAAGGTGTTGAGGGTGTAGTGGTTGTAGTGATCTTGTGTGCATCCTTTGAACATATTGTGAAGAGGATGGATTTTGCAATATGAGATATTACCTTGCAGTGTTGTTTTGGTGGAGTAGTAGTCAGAACTATCTCTGGTATCCTGTAGAGTTGACCTCCCAGAGTAATAATGACACTACGGGGTCTAGAATCATAGACAACATGATGTTTCCACATATATGGTCAGCACAAAACAACATCAAAAACATCAAGAGGGGAAATATCATAAACTACCTCATCCTTGAAAGGATGTATGCCATATGACAAGCGACATTGTTTGTTGATGCGAGATCACATCCCTAGTGAAGCCACCTGATGTTGTATGGTTTCGAGTGTGGTGTTGTCGACAACCCCAACTGTTTGACGACCTTAGTTGAGATGAGGTTCTTATGTCTATCGTTATCAATAATAAAATGCAATGGGGTCCCCTTCACCCACATCTATGAATGGAAGAGACACTTTCCCTCTTCGGGATCTACTAGTTCTTATAGTTGAATTGTTGTGGTCATGACCGTAGCAGTGGGGTCTGCGTCGATGATCTGTCTATTTTCAATATTTTATGGATCAGATTCTAAATCAGGGTTCAGCTCCGTGTCTTTGACCTC